>JAWWMW010000439.1:349870-360149 GCA_035048345.1 Echeveria elegans
TGATTGGAGTATTTTGTTTCGGTCTATTTCATTCGCTTTGGTCTTCCTTACTTTTTGTGTTCGTGTTTCAGATAAGCTCTCAGAAGAAGAAAACAGGTGTAATAGCTCCAAAGAAATTTGTACATCGTGTAAAGAAAGAAAATGAGCTTTTTCGCGGTTACATGCATCAGGTATACATTTGTTCAGACTTATATTACATAATTCCAGATGAATATTCAGTGGTTGTATATATATCACTAATTCACTATGTATCCCTATCTAAAAGAACTGATTTATTTTTGAAGAAAGTACTCAGATGATTCAACCGTCGTTTGCTAACTCTCTATTATCTTTCCCGGCTTTTGTAGGATGCACATGAGTTTCTGAATTTTTTATTGAACGAGCTTGCTGAAATATTGGCAAAGGAGGCTGAACCTGAAAAACCATCTCCAGAAAATCAGCCCTCATCAGAAAAAGGTTCTAATGGAGGGAAAAATCCTCAGGAAAACGGAGTTAAGAAGGAAGCGGTGGAGACTTGGGTCCATAAAAATTTCAAGGTCAACACGCCAACTTTTTAATTTTCAGTTACCTTGTTTCTGCATGGTTGGCTTTCTTCTACATCAGTTAATCTTTTATCACCAACCAATCACTTTATATTTGTATTAATGTTTTATACTTATCCTAATTTATTTGTTGTGTCGTATTGCGCAGGGTATCGTGACAAATGAAACAAAATGCCTGTGCTGTGAGACAGTTACTGCTAGAGACGAAACCTACTTGGATTTAAGCCTGGATATTGAGCAGAATAGTTCCATCACTAGCTGTCTCAAAAACTTCAGTTCAACGGAAACACTTAATGCTGATGATAAATTTTTCTGTGACAAGTGCTGCAGGTAGAAGGAGCTCCCTTGTTCACTTTTAATTTGTCTTTGACATTCTTAAGTAATCTGTAGACTTTCGGTTGTTTCAAATTTCAATACGAAAAGTTTGTATTATGGAGTCAGCTCATAACAAAATACGAAGTTCATTTGAAAAAATTTCTGTATGCAGCTACCAGGAAGCGCAGAAGAGGATGAAGATAAAGAAGCCTCCACGCATCCTCGTTATTCATCTTAAGCGGTTCAAGTACATTGAGAACCTTGGCAGATACAAGAAGCTTTCGTACCGAGTGGTATTCCCGCTCGAACTCAAACTGAGTGACACTGTGGAAGATGCTGATTCCGAGTATTCCCTATTTGCTGTGGTCGTTCACGTAGGCAGTGGCCCTAACCACGGACATTATGTGAGTCTCGTCAAGAGCCATGACCACTGGTTATTCTTTGATGATGAAAATGTGGAAATCATCGACGAGCCTGCAGTTCAAACCTTTTTTGGATCTGCTCAAGAGTACTCTAGTAACACTGATCACGGATATATCTTGTTCTATGAGAGCCCGGATCCTACAAAGAACTGCTGAACCAGAAACTTATCCGACAATCCTACGGCGACCATTAATGCATTTTCTGCTCTCTTGTTTTGGTAGCAGGTCTTCATACGCACGTGCTGAGCTTTATGGTAAATGATGATTAACAGACTGAATCAGACATTTCGTTTTCTGCTACCTGTACCTCAAATTGACCTTGCGTAAATGTGTAACACATGAATTTGGGATTCAGATAAGATCTTGTATAAAGCAGTAATTTCAAAATTGCTCGCAGTGTCAAGTGATAGAGTTTTGATTTCAGACGCATGAAAACATGAACTAAACGTTTGCTGGACTACCTGTTGCATGTTGTAGCATATACAAAAAGGAATGCAATGAACCTGCAAAAGACTAGGGTATAAACCTGCAGAGCATATTCGAAAGAATAACGTTGTTCCTGTAGTTGTGTATAAAATCTTGCATGTCAGCTGCACTAAAACACTACGTGTAGCTTCCTGAAAAATCCACTTCCTGGTGTGATTGATTCCGGGTATAAGATCAGACCATATATGTCATGCCGACTTGTATCAAGTTTGAGTGAGGAACTCTAAGATTAGCGACTCCTCTCCTGCAGGTCTTCCTCAAAAAAGCGTAAAAGTAATTAATTATAAGCTTTTTGATGAACCATGAATCTTTCCTTGCCCTGATGTCCCCCGTGGCCAAGGAGATAAACAACTCCGGACTCCTTAGCCTTGTGGATGAAAGAGAGTTCCCTTTCGAAATTCTGCTCTGGATAAGAGGCTAAAGAGTCGGGGGAGGCTTCTTCCGGTACAACCTCTGATGTACTTGCTTCACCGTTGGAGGTGGTGAGAATATTGTAGTCGGCTAGGAGAGGCACGCTTCCGTTTGGGGCCACAAGGACTCTTGATGCAAACTCAGCCTCAGAATCTGAGTCTTCATCACCGTCAGTCTCCAGTTGTCTTTCTTGCGCTTTCCTTCCTGATGAATTTCTCGAGGCTTTCTATCAGTAGCTGCTCAAATGTCTGATAATTCTCCTTGCGTACATCCTTGTAGCCATATCTGTTAAATTAGTGGCAATAAGGCAATTGATTATTATAATCCGATCTTCAGTACAAGAAAAGAAGAAATTATTTAATTTTTGAAAGTTGCTGAGTTATTACCTGGCGATGCAACGAAATATGTGATAGCTTTTAGGACAAACTCGTCGAAAGAAGAATCTTTCAGACTGTGGCACGACAGGAACCTGAACGTACTTTATGCACACAAATATGATCATGGAGTGGATAGCCGGAAGCGTAGTCAAGAAATGACAAAATATCGCAGGTGTTCTTTTAACCAGCTCATTATACAGCAATCCGATTCCAGGAGCTCGTGTAGTCCCCCAAGTTCCCTCAATAAATCTGTAGACATCTTTTGCTTCACTTCGGTTTCATATTTGAGCTTACTTCCATAGTTCCATACAAACATAACGAAAAATATTATAACTGCGAAAACCAATATAATCCAGCTACCATGGCCTACACTCCATAGAACTGATGAGAAGAACGTAATTTCTATTCCTAAGAAAATCCCCAAAAACGTTAGCACTATGACGATATGTATCTGCCATATGAGAAGCATTACAATGGTTACTAAGACAGTCGTCGTCATCATCACCCCCAACTCCGCTGTGCCCGCACGAAATCAAATCTATATATATAATAGAATATTTAGAATAGTGAATCACACATATATAACGACGAAAAATAAGATTATGTCTAAATTGGAATAAGAATAAGCATAAACCGGAATAAGATAAAATAGGAATAGAAATAAACATAAATCGAAATAAGGAAAAATAGGAATAAGACAAAATCGAAATAAGATAAAATAGGAATATGACAAAAAAAAATACTCATTTAAATTCGGCCGCACGACACTAAAAACTGGTCGATCTAATCCCACTCCTATTTGACCAATTCATCGCTCCTATTCGACCAATTCATTACACATTCGGGATGACAAGTCCCCTTCAAAATGACGGGCGGTAGCGGTACACTAGTAATAATAATAAATTTATCTATTAAATAAAGTTGCAACAATTGTCCGCTGGTTCAATTAGTCTAACGATTTTCATCACCTAATTCCCAGCCAGCTCACGCGATACCCTATCGCGCCACAACCCATCCCCGGCCGCGTCCTAGTACAAACAGATTAGATCCTCAAGACTAGTGGAGTTTATTGGTGAATTATGGAGGGACTCGCTATAAGTATCATACCATATGCATTTCCAATCTCATCAATGCTGGATATGGAGCAAACCAAGAAGAGGCAAAGTCCCAGCAGAACCAGTTAATAACGGAAATGTAGATTTGGCCGATGAATTTGCGAGAGGTGTGAATGATTTTAAGACGAGGGAAACAACCGAGTGCAGTTGATTGCTCGATGCACAAAAAAGTAGCTGTTGTCATCGTTCGGCTAGCAATTAATGCAGCAACGTTAGCAATGATGAAAATATGCCAGAAAGCGCCACCTGCAGCCGAGCAAAAGCATTCAAGGTCAAAAACACAGTATGATTTTGCATTGTGAAACAGCTTTCTTTCACACTTCATATGCCGTCACAAAGGATAAGTTTGTGATACCAAGGAACTTACTTGGTACTGAAGAAAAGAAAGCTTGCTCGGCATCAGCTTGATTTTCCATGAGATATGCAGCTTGCCCCAAGTATCCGAGGATGAGGGATGGCAGAACCAGAAACACAAAGGTAAGCTGTCATTGACTAACAAAATAAGATTAACAGGTCACAAAAAACGAAGGTCACGATTTTGCCACAAAAAGAAAATCTACTATAAAGAACGCTTCTCAACAATACCTGAACAGATCTCACAGAGAAGTAGCAAAGATCGGCAAACATTGCCTCAGAGCCTGGTGAAATTATTCGACATTAGTTGAAGGTCAAATATTGAGATTCTTGGATTAAACATGACTCGTACCTGTGGCACAAAGAAGGCAGCCTCCCAATGATAACCAGGCCTTTGCCGAATTCCTTTGAAAGAAATAATAAATGTGAACTGGATTAGATGCCTTGAGAACACTGGTCTCGTAATTCAGAAGATTGTAAATACCAATTCCAGCCAACGAGCAGAACCATATAAACAAAGCTGGTCCTACCACTAGGCCCACTTTACTCGTAGAATATTTCTGAAGACTAAATAAAACTATGAGAAAAGCAACTGATATCATCACCACTTCATCTGCACACAGAAAAAAGCGAATAGAATAATAAGGATGCAGTTATGTTAGACAGCGGTGCGTCACTAATAAAATCTCGACAGAAGTTATCCTTGCAAACTGTTTACAATACATAAGAATCTCACCTTGCTTCACGGCACTAATTCCAACTTTTAAACCACCAACAGCGGACACAACTGCAGATTAAAAGAGTAACGATGTCAGGCAGTCAATTTGATGAAATAAAGCAAACGTCACGAAACCAAAATAGGAGAGGGATAAAATAAAACCTGACATTGCTGGGGTCACAACCCCATCAGCGATCACCATAGAAGTACCAGCAAGTACTAACATCAGAAGGCGCCTTTTCAGCATTAAAGAAGCCTCCAAACGCTCTTTGATTTTCAGCGATCTTTCAAGTTCTGCGGATGGAACCTTTAACCGAAAGCTTGATATACGAGCATCAGAAGGGAGCTGATTCGAGAGAAGACTCACTTTCGCGTGTCTACATGTCAATGAATATAGAGCAAATGTGCCACCTACCAAGGGGTAAAAATAATTAGCCATGAAAACATAATATAAATGAGAAGCCTAAATGCAAGTTCACAAGGTCTAATACCTTCACCATCATCATTAGCCCAGAGGACAACCAGCACATATTTGACAAGGGGAATCAATATCAAAGTATAAAGCACTAGCGATAATGCTCCGAGAACATCTTCATCTCCATTGATCAGTGCCTTGCTAAACATCACACTGAAGGTATACAATGGACTTGTCCCAACATCACCAAATACAACACCTAGTGTCTGTAAAGCAAGTAAATTTTTTCTTCCAATGCTATAATCCTGCAATTAAAATCGAAAGCATAAATCAAATATACTGAAGAGAAAATCATAAAACCTACATGCAGGTATGTGACACGAGTATTAGAGATGACTTGTATTTTCTTTGATTCCTCCAACACACAAATACAGAAAAACCGTATCTAGCTACCACAAACAGATAATAATAAAAGATGGAGTCTTCTTGGAGGCGTCGCATTTTATGACTAGCTCTAAAAAATGAAAAAATAAAAAGTAGATTTTCACTGCAAATGGAAGATATTTGAGCTACAATTACTTCCTCTTCAAGGCAATTTCTTTACAATCTTCAACAATTATACTAATCAAAAGACTGCACACAAATTTATCATCTTTAATAACTCAATTCGCATCACTTTTATTAGCACGACCAACAAATAATCATACACTACCCACAAGCGCCACACACACCTTTCATCACCAAACTTTTTTTTTAAAAACATACTAAGTATTCACAAAATATATATACAAGCAAGATCAACACGCATCAATAAATTAAATTCGCTAAAAGCACTAAAACTGCAAGAAGTGTTCACCTCATACTCATTTCTATGAGTCCCAGGGATCTCCAGGGCCTCAACATCAAACGAATCAACACGAGGCCCAGTCCTAATCAATCTCTGCTCCACATTATCATCTTCCAGCTCAGAATCAACACCTCCACGCTCACTCTCATCAACTTCATCTCCCTCCTCCCCCACCTCATCAATCATTGAATCTTCCTCATCTTGAAAAACCCATCTCGATTACAACGAATCCATCGACCCTAACCCACCAGTACTCTCCCGCTCCGATCCCTCCTCCGCCATCGAAATTCGAGACACAGTAACTTATGAATCAAACTACGCCCAATTTCATAAAACCCTAATTATAAAGGAAAACTTCGATCTTGGCTATGAAACATGATCGGAATTGGAGAAAGATTGAAACTTGATGAAGAATATGGAGTGTGGGATCGTTGGGTTTGTTAGGGCTTCGCCGGAGTTCCGATGAAACAATGGTGAAGGTAGGACAATTCCGATCAGATTGATCGGTAGATTCTCAATTTCAGATTACAAAACGCAGTTTATGAAATTCTTTAGTTACAATTTTTGGCTCTTGATTCAAGAGTCTTGAACAGTATTTATACTGTTATAATGTTTCTAGTAATTGCAGACAATTCCCTGAAGTTGCATCCCGTAACAAATCTCTCCCCTCAAGAGCCTTGTCCTCAAGGGTCGAATGACGGATAAGCTTGCTTTAGGTCATCGAGCAGCTCCCAGATTGTCTCTTCAAGCGGCGCGTCCTTTCACTGGGTCAGTACTTGAACCGTCGCTTTCCTTCGGAGATTGACGAGACGCCTTTGCAAGATGGCTACCGGCATTTTGGAGGGGGTGTCGTCAATTGCCGCAGGGATATCGACAATAGCGGAGACTGGGCCTTCAAACCTCTTTAGTTGAGAGACATGGAACACCGGATGAATCCGTGCCGTCGCAGGTAACTTCAATTTATATGCGACCTCACCCACTTTAGCTATGACTTCAAATGGTCCAAAAAATTTCGGTGAGAGTTTCTGATTAATTATGGTAGCCAAACTAGACTGCCGGTAAGGGTGTAATTTCAACAACGCAAAGTCACCAACAGAAAATTTTCTGTCAGAACGATGTTTATTAGCCTGCATTACCATTCGGTCTTGATCTCTCTTTAAATGGAATTTAAGCAGTTTGAGCGTGTCTTCTCGTGCAGCTAAACTGGTGGCCACTGCTGGAACCTTGGACTCACCCGGAAGATAAGGCAAGTAGACCGGTGGAGGTGTGCCAAACATGGCTTCATACAGCGTAATATTCGTGGCAGAATGAAAGCTGGTGTTAAACCACCATTCGGCCAAAGGAAGGAATTTGCTCCACAAATGAGGTCTGTCCGAACACATACACCGGAAGTAGGTCTCTAAACATCTATTAACCACCTCAGTTTGGCCATCACTCTACGGGTGATAGGCAGTAGCCATGTTAAGTTGAACTCCTTATAATTTCCATAGTTCCTTCCAGAATTCACTGAAAAAAATTGCATCTCTATCTGAAGTGATTGATTTACGGCAGCCATGTAACTTAAAGACATTATCAAGGAATATTTGGGCCACTGTGAGTGCAGCAAAAGGGTGACACGGAGACATAAAATGGACAGCTTTGCTCAACCGATCCACTACCACAAAAAATAACTGATTTTCCGAAGGACAGAGGTAAGCCGGTTATAAAGTCCATAGATATATCTTCCCAAATTGCATTAGGAATAGGTAAGGGCTGTAGCAATCCAGGATATGCTGTTGTATCATACTTGGAAGTTTGACAAGTAGGACATTTACGAATAAATGCATGTGTAGATTTAGTCAAGCCTTTCCAGTAAAAAATCTGCTGGATTCTCTTTAAAGTTTTAGTCTTGCCAGAATGGCCAGCCGTAGGAGAAGAGTGTAGCCACGAAAGGATGTCAGATTTTAGTATCTCATCATTGCCAACAACCAAATTTCCCTTTCCTACGTAAAAAAGATGCCTGCCAAGTGTAGTTCTTTTTAGTAGCAGGGTTAGCCTGTAAACGGGTAATGAGATCCTTTAAAATAGGATCAATCGCGTAGCACTGCTGAACTATACTCAAGAGATCAGAATCAATAGTTGATAACTGCAGAGTACATAACTCCATACTTTGAATTCTGGATAGAGCATCCGCAGCCAGGTTTTCCTTGTCGTCTTTATAGTGAATCTCATAAGAAAAATCCAATAGTTTTGGAAATAATTGTTGTTGTACTGGAGTGTTAAGTCGTTGCTCCAATCAGTACTTCAGGCTACGCTGGTCAGTTCGAAGTATAAAGTGAGAACTGAGCAAATAATGTCGCCATTTCTGAATGACAAAGATAACAGCTAACAATTCTTTCTCATATATGGATAATGTCAACTATTTTCCTTTCAGGTGTTTGCTGATATAAGCAAGAGGATGGGAATACTGCATCAATACAACACCCATACCAAAGGAACATGCATCAGTTTCCACCACAAATTGTTTGGTAAAATCGGATAGAGCTAGGACTTGTGCTGAATAGAGGGCTTTTAAGGGAAGCAAAAGCAGGATCTGCCTCAACAGACCATAAAAATGTATCTTTTTTTTTTAAGAGGGAGGTAAGAGGTCTAGCTAAGGCTCTATAATCCTTTACAAATCTCCTATAGTACCCTGACAAACCCAAAAAAAACCTCGCAGTTCTTTGACAGAAGAAGGAGCTGGCCAATTCTGAACCGCATCAATTTTTTGGGTCAGTAGATATACCCTCATTAGATATAAAGTGCCCCAGGTACTCAATTTTCTTACAAGCAAAGTCACATTTACTCAGTTTTGCAAATAACGAGTGCTTCTTCATTTCACATAACACTATTTCCTAGTGCAGCAGGTGGGCAGAAAGGTCTGGACTATACACCAAAATATCATCAAAGAAGACCATAACAAATTTGCGCAGGTACTGTTTAAAAACTAAGTTCATTAAGTATTGAAAGGTCGCCGGGGCATTAGTGAGGCCAAACGGCATCACAAGATATTCAAAATGCCCCGAATATGTCTTAAAAGTTGTCTTATGAATATCAGAGTCGCCCATTAATTCTGACTTGGTGATATCCAGAACGCATGTCAATCTTGGAAAAGACAGTGGATCCTCCCATTTCATCCATTAAATCTTCAATTAAGGGAATAGGGAACCGGTCTTTAATAGTTGCAGAATTCAATAAGCGATAATCGACACATAACCTCCAGGTACCATCCTTTTTCTTTACTAACACCACAGGTGAAGCAAAAGAACTTCTGCTATTTTGAATAATACCCTCCTGCAACATGGAACTGACAATGTTATCAATCTCATTCTTTTGCTGGACAGAGTAACAGTAAGGCGTTGATTCACGGGCTTAATCCCTTCAAGTAATGGAATATGATGGTCATGTAAATCTCTCTTTGGTGGTAAGCCCACAGGTTCCTCAAACAGTGAAGAAAAACTATGTAAAATTTGTTGAATTGCAGGAGGAACAGTGTCTGAGCCATGCCCTTGCAGAACAGAACAATCATCCTCAGTACTTTCAGAAACGGCAGAGATCAGTGATATAGACACATGTCCGAAAAATAACTTGTTCAATTTCTTTGCCTTGGCCTCCTTAACAGACCCGGGTTTAATCCCACGCAGTATCAACTTTCTATTGTTGACATAAAAAGATGTGGTATAATTCTTGAAATTCCAGGTCATATCCTCAAAATTCCGGAACCATTGAACGCCTAACACCATGTCACAACCATCGAAACAGATGACCATGATATCAGAGAAAAACTGCACACCTTGGAAGGTCCAAAAAAAATCTTTAACAATGCCTTGGACAGGTAATTGAGACCCATCAGCCACTGCCACTGACTTACATGTTGAGAATTTTGCAGCCCAGTTTTACTGCTACTCTCTCGTCTAAGAAATTATGCGTACTGCCCGAGTCAAGAAGAACAAATATAGGAACCTTATCACAGTGTGCTTTCACCCTTATTGTATAACAGTCGGGGGCCCCAGTAACAACATTAAGGAAAATATGCACTGGATGTAAAGAATCATCAGGTTCGTCGCATTCCTCATCAGGTAATACTGGTACATTCTCATTCTCTAAGTTCTTTTCAATCCAAAATAATTGTCCCCCTCTATGAGCAGTTCGAAAATGAGCAGGAGAATATTTTTCATCGCACAGAAAACAAAGTCCTTTAGCCATTTTCTCTGCTTTTTCATCTGGATTTAATTGTTTTCGTGGCTGATTAGTAGGTC
>JAWWMW010000439.1:364376-388132 GCA_035048345.1 Echeveria elegans
ATCCTTAGACCACCAAGGACAAGCATCCAATCTTTGCCAAATCAGACGAGAAGACGCCACTTTTGAAGCAGCGAAATCAGCAAGAGCGTTTGTCTCACGACGAATAACACAGACTTTCCAGTATCGCATTCGAGCCAATAACGTCCAGCAGAAGGAAGTCAAATCATTTAAAAGCTTTGTTTCAGACTGCTTCCCATAAAGGATATTAATAGCTGTCGTAGAATTAGTCTCAAAAACCACCTGGTCTAAACCATTCTGAACTGCTAGCTTAAAAGACAACATTATCGCCTTAATAAATGAAGTTCTTGCCTCTTGCTAGATGTATTACGGCGAATGCATTTATCAAATTTGAAAACATTGTTGGGCATAAATGCCAGTCACAAAGGTAGCAACTGAAAAATAAACTTCAGTTGCAGGCATAAATGTCTGTTTCCATAAATATTTTTCATACAACTATTGAATTTAAGTGGTGACCTGAGGAGGAGTTACCTGAGTTATCGATAAGTTGTTAAGTTTCGACATAATGTTGTCGATCTCAGGATTTTGCATCTCTTCCTTTGTCAAGCAGGAAGATACACAGGCATTAATCAATTCTGTTTTGCAACCAGAATCGTTGATAATTTTGGTATTTTGGAACCTTGTGATATCCTCCAGCTTGAAATCGGATGGTTCAGCTATGTATTGCTCTAAGGTGTTCCTGATGGCATCACTCCAGATGGGTCGAGCGACCTTGAGGAACTCAAGCAGTACTGTGGCTGGCATATTCACGCTGCCTAAACTTGACTCGCTGTGTTTGCCTTTTCCGTGGAAATCTGATCCCCCTAGCTTTAAGAGCTCACATTCGTCTGCTAGATTGCTATAAGCAGCCAGTTTTCCGTCACTTCTATAAACCTCGATTCCATGAAGCCCGGCCTCTTTTAATTTCCTGGTGATGGAAGCAGGGTTTTTTAATGTCCATGGATGAGCTAAAACTGCCACACCCCCAGTGTTGCAAATCATTCGGATGGCATCCTCCGCAAGTGGCTCGCTTCCCCTATAAACAAGGATATCAAGCTTTAACAAATTTATGAAATACAATGTTTACATGTACATTACTACACAGGAGAGGAATATGTACTAAAATGTTACTTGGAATATGCAGGCCCGCTATCATGGAGGTATCGACTGAAAGCTTGTTTCAGATCGACAACATGGCCTGCTTCAAGCAGTGCACGAGCAACATGGACTCGACCTGGAGCAACGTCTTTGCCTGCAATCCTAGCGACATGCTCCCACTTCACAGGCATTCTGAGGTGGTTCAGTTTTGCGATCATGTTTCGTGCTCTGATATATCTTCCATCCCTAATGTTAGCTAAAAACTCCTCTAGTTCGACGGGTCTTTTTGGCCCACAGCTGCTGTAATATGCAAGGATGTGCACTGATTCTTCCACTTCAGGATTATCACTACATACATAACAATAATGTCCATCGCATTTATGAAAGAAGAATAAAGGAGGATCAAACATGGTAAAAAAGTTATGTAGAGCAGGGCCTATTTAGTAATTAAAGAGGGAGACCTTGGAGAAAACATGGTGCTGATTTCAACACCAGGGATTATTTTGATACCCAGCCTTCGAGCCGCAACAAGGGCCTCAGGGATACCAGACATCGTGTCATGGTCTGTTAGTGCAAGGACTTTTACCTGTTCCAATATGAACTGCATAGTAAGTATTGCACGCATATCCTAAAAAAAAACAAAATACATAATCTCAGGAGTCCCTGTCAACTCCATTTAGTTTCATAAGTATTATTTAATATCCAAACAATCTGATCCTTTAGCAGCTAGAAACATCTAATAGGCCGGGCCATGTAATAACACCAACATGACCTAGACTCATTTCTTCTTAACTCGGTAAGTGTATCCTTCATAGTACAGTTAGTCCGCTGCCCAAAAGATTTCAGTTTGAGCAAGTGGATATCTGGGTAATTTTCACATACAACAAAAAAGGCACAACTATTTGCTTTCAAAAACCGACACTTGAAGTACCTGAAGCTGTTTATCCGCAGAAACCTATGCAATAAAATCCAAGAAGACACACACAACTTACACATACATTATACACAAATAGCATCCCCTATTCAACCTCGCTGGGAAAGAACGTTAAGAGAACATATGCAAAGAGTCATTAAAAACCAGAAATGATGAAGCCTAGAAAAATTGCAACAACTTATAAGACAGCAAACAAGCCAAAACAAAACTTACACCATTCTCATAAGCTCTTTCAACAACCCTAGTAGGAGACAAAAACCCATCACTACAAATCGAATGACAATGCAATTCAAACACCATCTTCTCCCCTAACTTCCCTACTCCCCTACTTTTCACCACGTTAAACTCATCATCAACCTCCAAAATTCCACTCCCCAGATAAACCCATTCTTGCACTGCTCTCAAAGCACAACCCTGTTCACCACTCTTCCCCTTCTTGTTCTTCTTCTTCTTCCCACCCTTCTTCCTATCCGTCATCAGATGGAATCTTTCGCACCAATTTGCCCTAAAGTTTTGATCTTTATTGAATTTAGGGCTGGAATACGTTGAAAGAGATTCAAAGGTTGGATCTTGTAGATTGATGATTGACCGCAGGTTGCCGGACATTGACGACCGGTTCGTCTAATTACAGAGCCAGTTCACGAATCGAACCAATACGATTCGACCAACACATTTACCGGTTCATTTGAGACTTGAGAAGATTGTTGGCAGGTCGCAGGTGTCGCGCATTGATCATTTTTCTTGGGCTGAGTCTGGGCTCTGAAACGGTATGGGCTTTGATTATCGACGGCCTAGTAAGCCCATTAGCCATGTTAAGACACGTGGCAGTGGAGGAGCACGCGACAGTCAACACGTAAGCACCGACTCTGTTCGTCTTCTCCACCTGTCTCCCACTATAAACTCTCCGGCGAGATTTCCAGTTTCCACCGCCAAAGATCGAAACTTTATCAACCGAAAGTAGTAAAAAATGGCGATTTCGACGAATCCAGCACTCGCTTTCTGCTTGGCGACTGTTTTAGTAGTCGGCGTTGTCAATGGCGCGACGCATCATCACTTGGCGCCGGCACCGGCACCGATAGCTGCGGACTGTTCGGCGTTGATAATGAATATGGCAGAATGTTTGTCTTACGTCAGCAGCGGTAGCAATGTCATGAAGCCGGAGGGGACTTGTTGTTCAGGGCTGAAGACAGTGCTGAGGACGAGAGCTGAGTGTCTTTGTGAGGGTTTGAAGAGCAGCTCGCAGATGGGTATCGTGTTAAATGTCACCAAGGCGGCGATGCTTCCTGAAGCTTGCAGCCTCTCCGCTCCCTCCATCAGCAATTGCGGCTGTAAGCTCCACATCTTAGCCTTAAAAATCTCAGCTTTCTCAATCTTTATTTACTTTTTTGTGATTTGTGGATTTGAATTTGTTGCAGTGAATGTTGTGTCCGGAGCTGCTCCAGGTAAGATTCTGATTTAGCGATTTTGGTGATCTTTTTTTGGATTGAGTGGATTTGGGAATTGAATTTCTGTGTGTGAATGTGTTTTGCAGTGGGGGCGCCAGGTAGTGTGCCAGGTTTGCAGCCGGATCAGATTGCGCCAACTCAAGGGAGCTCAGGAATGACTACACCAGCTACATTTCTGTTTATTGCTTCCGTGTTTTCATTTGTTGTTCTGATTGTGTCTGGTGTTTGAAGCTAGAGGATGGTACTGCTAGGGAGAAGATTGGATATTTCATTTCTGTAGTATCGGTGTGAATGATTGAGGCAGAGTGATGTATTGCTGTGTTGTGCCACCACCTGTTTGTGTACTATCTTCTTCCTTGTTAAATAAAGTCGTAGCCTGTTTTGTGATTTTTTACCTCTACAGCTTCTCGGAACTAGGTCTGCTTACAGTCTGTTGTTTGTTTAAGCATGAGAGAGTGGTGCATCTGAAATAAATTGGAGTTTTGATTTGAGTATGGTATCTCGGCCTATGAAGTTGAGGGACGAGATGCCTGTGGATGAAGCAGTGATTATCGGAGTAGTGGAACCAAGTGCTGTTTGGGTGGATACAAATGCATTTAGAGCAAAAATGTGTGCATGAGATGTGAATGTGATTGCAGGAGTTGGAAATAATTGGAACACTTAACAAACATAGTGACAAGTGCGAGCCTGGAGTAAGCAATAACCGGAAGGAAACAAATCTTCAAAGAGTCCAGAGCTCCGCTTTCTTGACCTTGGACAAGCTCTCGAGGACCCAAGCTGGCGACACGTGCCCCATCACTACAACTCTCTTAGCCTCAACATCAATACTAAAAGACGTTACTCCTGCGAAAAAAAAGGAAAATTTGTGTCTCAGTTCTGCCTCGCTACATGATCGGCAAGCGGTGTAAACTAAAGTGAAGGTGTGTCATGCTTACCTTCCATTTTTGAGAGATGCTTCTTGACCTTCCCAGCACATCCTTGACAATGGATTGAGACCTTCATCACCACAATCTGCAGAAACCTAACAATGTAGATTAGCTCAATGATGCAGCGAACTGGTGCTCAGCTCGGCCAAGTTCAATGCATATTCATGTACTGACCTGAAAGACGTCATCTTTACCAGAATCTGAAGCTGGCAGAATGGAAGCCATTGACTTAAGCTGCTCTACTGAACATCTTCTTGAAGATGTTCTCTGATTTCCCTCAGAAATATTCAAGCTTGGAGACTCCACAAGCCTCCTATACTTACCAGCTGAACAAGTAGAGGACAATGAGTCACCAGACTGGGAACAACCACCACTGCTGCCACTGTGTGTCTTTTTTCTTGACACAATGACAGCTGAAGAAGATCTACAAACCGTTAAATCCACTGCAACAGATTGGCACATAAACCCTCCCATCCTCGCCATCTTCATCTTCTTCTTACCAGACACTTCAGCTTAACAGTTCTTTATACCTCCCTAACAAGTCACAACACAGCACAACATATAATGCAAAGATATTGATGGAGCTTTGTTTGTCACTCTGGCAAAGTGTCAGTTTCCTATTCTTCTTCTATAGCCTAAACCATCAACTGCAATTCTGCAACAGCTGAGACATGTCTAGTTAAAATCATCAACTTGTCTTTGTCATCTCCAAGGACTATGTCAGTGCATCAGAAGACCATTGAAGAGTGAAGAAGACATGAAGCTTGACTGCTTGAGGAAGTGAAAGAGAAAGGTGAGTCCTTCGATGGAAAAAAGATGGTCTATGTTTGAAATTGGCTCAGACGTACACAAAAGGAAGTTTGGGTTAACACATATATACCTTCTATCATTTTTTTGAAATCATGCATAAAATGGGAGACAAGGTGCAAGAGGGAGTGCTACTGTAGCACTTTTGAGTACACCTTCCCCAAATTATGTATTGGATGTATATGCTCTAACAGTGCCATCAATGCTATGGCAGTTGTCTCTTTGTGACAGCAGTAAGCAATTTTGTCATGTGGACAAGTCTGAACTCTGACCTCTTTAGAATCCAGTTATACTAGCTTGGACTCAAATTTTAATTCATAATTACAAGTGGCTTTTCTATATTTGTTTTTTTTTGAATTTTTGAAGTTTATTATATTATTTTTTTCAAAATGTAAATATTTTAAAAGTATTTATTGACAACGAGTGACTTTAGCATATATTTACGGGTGATTTTTACTATAAAAAATTCATATATTTAACTTAAAATTGTTTACTAAAATAATATCGGTCTCTCAAATGGTTCAAGCCTGTGTATGCACGCCGGTTGTCCTAGTCCTGTTTTTTAGCATAATATTTTTTTTTGAAAGTAATAATAATTATTGAGTTCTAAATGCACAAGCCGGCCCGGAATGGAAGCGGCCCACTACAATTATCACGCGCAGAGCACGTGATCATTCGATACTGCTTACGTGTCACTCAGCGTTGCTTAAAGTCGAAGCAGATTTTCCATTAAAAAAAATACTCCGTAAAATTAACGCAGATTTCAACAATATAAATATTTGGGAAAAGAAGAAGAAAACAGAAATTGAAACCCTTTCTCTCTCTCTCTCTCTACACGCGTCTGTTCAATTTGCTTCACTCTCTCGATCCCAAGGTAATTGCTTTCACCCAACTCAAATTAGGGTTTCCTCTTCAGATTTCATGTTTGTCGCCTCTCCGACTCTGAATTTCATGTCTTTAACACTTGTTGTTTTGTTGCAGACTCGGTTTATTTGAGCTTGTGACGATGTCGAGTTTATTCAATACTGCTGCTAGCAACGCCAATCCGAACAAGTCGGCTGAGGTATGACTTTTTTGTTGTCAAAGATTGATTTTTAGTTGGTTTTGGTACATATGGTTTTGAGATTGTTGAATAATTGCGTTGAAAGTGAAAGTTTGATTCTTTATATGATTTTTGAAATGTGGGGATTTATGATTCTTAGTTTTTTTTATTTGGTGTGATTTCGTGTGTTTTGAGTAGGTTGCGCAGCCTCCGACTGATTCAGTGTCCAGCCTTTGTTTTAGTCCAAAGGCGAATTATCTTGTGGCTACTTCATGGGACAATCAGGTTTGGATGGTTTATGGTCATTTTAAGTTTTGGAATTCGTGTATGATAGTTGGAGAAGTGAGTTGCTTAGAATGTACTCCTTGAAATTTTTAGGACCCATGGTTTTAGTTAATGTTTGAATAGGAGATTTATAAAAAAAAGTTTGCTGGATTGTTGATGCGGTTCTCAATGTGAGAAGTCTCAACTAATATTGAGACCCAAGATAATCATGTTTACCTCAGTGTTGAGGAGTTAACTTTGCTTTAGAATCCATTATTTTGCTAACTATCAGTTGTGTGATCTCTGTTGGTAAATAAATACTTAGTGGCTAGTTATGTTTGCTTGAATTAGGTCCGCTGTTGGGAGGTGGCAGTGAGTGGTACAAATGTGGCCACCATGCCAAAAGCAGCAATATCCCACGACCAACCGGTAACACTTCATAGATTATGATACGTGAAATGGCCTTTGTGGTTAACTCTCTCATAAATAAACGGAATGGCGTCTTCACGTTGTAAATTGTAATCAGGTATTATGCTCAGCTTGGAAAGACGATGGTACGACTGTCTTTTCTGGGGGATGTGATAAGCAGGCAAAGATGTGGCCTTTAGGTGGTGGACAGCCGACAACTGTTGCAATACACGATGCTCCTGTTAAAGAACTTGCTTGGATTGCTGAAATGAATATGTTAGTTACAGGAAGCTGGGATAAGACTCTGAAGTAGGCATTCTGATTTTGTTAAAGCTTTGTTATTATGTATGTATCTTCTAGGTCTTGTGTTTCATGGATTAAATTGCTATCTGTTTTGCTTTACATAGATACTGGGATCTGAGGCAGCAAACTCCCGTGCATACACAACAGCTACCTGATCGTTGCTACACTTTATCTGTGAGACATCCTCTTATGGTTGTCGGGACTGCAGACAGAAATTTAGTGATTTTTAACTTGCAGAACCCTCAGGTACCTTTGTATTATCTTTACGACTCTATGCTGATGTGGATGTTGGAAAAATGTTCTTAACATTTTTGTAGCCGGCTTCGCTTATTAATGATTAAAATTGTAAACTTGCAACAGGCGGAGTACAAGAGAATCACCTCGCCATTGAAGTACCAAACGAGGTGTGTCGCTGCCTTTCCTGATCAACAAGGTTTCTTGGTGAGTGTGATATGGATAACTGACGGTTTTGATCTAGTTCTTTTCTTTTAATCTTCAGCTTTGGGATTTAGTTCTCCCAACAATCGGGGAAATTATTTAAGGAGCATATGTTTCTGATTCTCATTGTAGGTTGGATCAATTGAAGGAAGGGTTGGTGTACATCATCTGGAAGACTCGCAACAAAGTAAAAACTTCACTTTCAAGTGTCATAGGGAGCAAAATGAAATATATTCGGTCAACGCATTGAACTTCCATCCAGTAAGATTCATGCTTCATTGCATAATTGCTTCATAAATGCGTTCGAACTTCATTTGGACCATTTTTCGCTTAACATGTTTGTTTTCCCTCAATCTTTGTAGTACTGCATCTACTTACTCCGCGTGATTGGTATCTTTTCTTACCTCTTTATTTTGTGTCATCTTCTAGATCCACCACACATTCGCCACTGCAGGATCAGACGGAGCATTTAACTTTTGGGACAAGGATAGCAAGCAGAGGCTCAAGGTAGCTAGTACTTCCTTTCCTTAGTTTCCTACATTGCCTCAAAACTTCATTGCAGTTTTTATTTATGTTGATTATTGAATCTGACCCAAACCTTCATTAAAATTGGCTTGACTGGTGATTCAAATGATTTTTATTTTCAGGCCATGTCAAGATGCAGCCAACCAATTCCTTGCAGCGCCTTTAACAGTGATGGATCAATATATGCCTATGCAGTAAGCCTCTAAGTCCATCCTTTCACCTTCTCTTCAGAGCTGTCTTTTTGAATATCAAAATATTTTCCTGGTCTCAACTTCAGGTGTGCTATGACTGGAGCAAGGGTGCTGAAAACCACAACCCCGCTACGGCAAAAACACAGATTTACCTTCACCTGCCCCAGGAGTCGGAAGTTAAAGGGAAGCCACGGACAGGGACAAGTGGTAGAAAGTGATTTACATGGCATTCCCCTGGTGTCACCATTTGTTTTCGTATCAGAGTCGGTTGAGATTTTTCTTTGGCATATGGTTTGTTGTCGATATTTTAGTTTGTACTCTGTGCGCCTTATCGTGTGGCCAACTCTAAATGCTTTGTAAATCACTGCAGTAAAACAATTTAGAATGAAGTGCATTACATTGGAAACTCAGTTGACTTGACTCGACTCGACTCATGTCTGATGAGCACATTCCCAATTGACAATTCTATAAACAAACAACATTATCGCCAAACACACTAACTGGGTCATTTACCAGTAAGTTATATATGCACAAATTTGGAACAACATCTTGTCTTGATAACCTAAAAAATGTGATACCCAGAAACTATGTAGAATAGGCAGAAACGATCATCTGGGGCCGGATAATATATCCGCTTGAAGATTTGATGTAGAGTCGAGGATCCAGCCAGTGTTGCTAGTGTGGAGGTGGCTGACCTCTGAGCGTAGAGTTTCTTCTTTCTGCCATTCTTCCCACTTTTCAGCCAGTCCATCACCTTCAAGCATGCGAACAACGTCTGACATCTTAGGCCGCTCAGTTGGCGAGCCTGTTGTGCATAAAAGGGCTACTTGGATAAGTTTTTCTACTTCTTCGTCATCGTACTTGCCTTGCATGTCAGCATCCACAAGTGTTTCGAGCTTTTTATCATTCAAGAGTCCTTTAACCTGAAATAGCTCAAAACGTATGGGTCAACGGATTGATAAAATTGCAGACGAAAACTGAGAGAATGTGATAAGGGTCAGTATGACATTTCTGATCGTACCCAATCAAGAAGCATGACGTCATCATCATTGGCGAGGCGAGCAAGATCGAAAGCTCTTTGGCCGGTGATGAGTTCGAGTAACATAACTCCGTAACCAAAAACATCAGTCTTCTCAGATGATTTGCCAGTAGATAAATATTCTGGAGCAATGTGCCCAATTGTTCCTCGGACAGCTGTTGTAACATGCGTGTCCTTGTAGTCCATAAGTTTAGCTAACCCAAAATCTCCAACTACGGCTTCAAACTCTTCGTCTAGTAAAATATTTGCTGCTTTGACATCCCTATGAATAATTTTGGGGTCGCAATGATCATGCAAATATGCAAGTCCCCTAGCTGATCCTAGTGCTATACGTTTCCTGATCGACCACTCAAGTGGTTGCTGATTTTCACCACGCTCTACAATTGTGGTAATAAGATCAGACTTTGACAACGCTGCCCACGACTTGAATAACATTAAAGGGTTATATGTGCCCGTAGACTTTCTTACCTCTTAAGCAAGACGCTACACTGCCGTTTGCCATATAAGGGTACACGAGCAGGCGTTCAGTTGGAGTCATGCAAAAACCTCGTAGACGAAGCAGATTCCGATGAACAGCCATGCTGATCATCTCTACTTCAGTCTGAAACTGCAGCTCGCCACCTTGATTACGTTCCTCTTTCAATCTTTTCACGGCCACCAGCGTACCGTCAGCTAAGCGACCTTTATAAACCTTACCAAATCCACCTCTGCCTAAAATATGTCTGTTGCTGAAATGATCCGTAGCTACTTGAAGTTCACGGAGAGAAAAGCGCTTGAGCTGTCCAAGGTGGACTTCGGGATCTTCTTCGGCTGCAACAGAAAATAATTAATAATGAAAATGCATTCATGTATGCTACGAACGAATCAAGACTGAACCATAGCTAATTCACCCACCAGGAACATCATGGAAGGTGTCCTGTGTTTTTCTTCTACGGTAATAGGCAAGTGCAATAGCAGGTGCAGCAAACAGCAAAGCAGCGCCAGCAGCAACTCCTCCGGCAATAGCTCCTGTAGCACTATTGCCAACTGCAGCAACAAAAAAATGTTCATCGAAAACTAAGTTTATTACAAACTGCCAAATAGTTCAGATAGAATGAATTAAGAGAACCTGAAGGAGAGGTTGGAGGCGCTTGAGGAAGTGGAGGTGGTGGAGCTGCTACAGGAGTTTCTAAACGATTGTTTGCAAAACTGTATCACGTGGAAAAGAGAACTTACTATAGGATGTACCAAAGACTGCAAAGATGTTTCGGTTAACAAAGTTTAGAGTTAAGACTATGAACCTGATAGGAGTGAACAGTGAAAATGAGCCATTAACTGGTATCACTCCGGTAAGGTCATTGTTCGAGAGATCCCTGTCCCAGAAATACATGAATGTCATATCTTGCGTCCACGCTGTGCACTTCAAATAGAACTTCATTTATTCAAGGGTGAAAAAGAGATACTTACAGAACTTGCAATGACTTGATAGTTGTCAGAGACATAGGAATTGTTCCTGATAAGCTGTTGTTGTTGAGACGACTGTGCACCCACGGTAAATACAGATAAGCCAATAGAGTACGGCAAGAAAGAACCCGAAGTCTTTGAAAAGGCACGTAAAATACTCATAACAATTGATACGAGAATATGCCAAACGTAAATGGGATGGAACTGAGGAGTATTAGTACATACAGAAACCGCAGAACAGAAAGCCTTCCCAGCGTCTCTGGTATTTTACCACTCAAATTGTTCAAGTAAAGATCCAAACTCACAAGCGCTGTCAAGTTCCCCAGCTCATCTGGAATCTTTCCGCTAATGTTATTACTATAGAGTTCCCTGTGATTGAAAAAAAGACAATAAGAGTATAAGAGAAATTTTGAAGAATCACGGTGCACTAAAAATGGTCCAAAAATAAAAGCTTGGTTGAGTGGTCCATACAAGTACTGCAATTTAGTCAGTTGACCGAGTTGTGGAACCAGTTGTCCAGAGAGATTCGCATTACCAAGATCACTATAGGACAACAAAAGATTGTAACAATCGCTAAATAAATCACAGAAGTCCCACCATCCATGACAAATCTCGTGATTAGTTAAATTAAGTTTCTTACACTCTTGTCACACTGTTATCTCCGTTGCAAGTAACATGGAACCATGTACATGGATTCACAAGGGTTGGATCCCAACTTTGTAACACATTGTTTGGATCCTCTAAGTTGGACTTCAAGGCGTTCAAAGCATCGCCTATTGAGCATACATAATTGGTAACGATTAATAACCACACCTATGCACCAGTCTGGCATAAAAAAGAGAAAGAAAACAAGCTTCTGAATGGGCCTCCCCTTAGCCGTTCACCAACATAAAAATCAAAAAACACAACGCTGCAAGTAACCTTTCTAAGTTCACCTAATCATTAGAATCGTCAGATACTAAATATAGCATCACAAGCTCATAGGGGTCTTGCCATAACTTTGCACGGACTAAAATGAAAAATTGACATCAATTCCTATAAGTTCAATAGAGAAGCTATGTGTTTCAATAGCTAAAGAAAGCTATTCATAATGTTTAATGGAAAGTCTTTCACACGTTTAGTCTTCCTCATTTAGTCAACAAAATAACAAGGCCAAGTCAAGGAACCACCAAAACTCAAAAATGGATAGAAAAATTCAAATCTTGACCTTCAAAATTACATCAAATCCATCCAAATACCAACCACAGAAAAATCAAAACACTAGCTAACTAATCATAACATAACAGCAGATTTCCACAAATGAAACACATAGCTTGAATACCTTCAGTGTTCCCAAACACCCTGGAAACCAAACCCAGCAAAAACAAAAGCCCTAAAAGGACAGAACATCGATCCATCAACATCATACAAACCCCAAACACCACTAAAGCTCTCCACACCTCAGTTACTCCATCAAACCGATCTTCCCCTCAGCTAACCCAAAATCCAACAACTCAGCTCCAAACCCAATTGACCCACTTCAGCTTCAAAACCTTTGCACCTAAATTTACAATTTTTATAGCTATCAGAAACTACAAGCTCGGTGTATGGACCTAATCGGTGATTGTTGAAACAGTCAATTTGGGGTGAAATCGAGCGGCGAAAGTGAACGATTTGTGGATGAAATGAAGCTCGGGGTGAAGGGGGGGTTGGATGAATCAGGGATTTGTGTGAACGTGAAGGTCAAAATGTTGGAGTGAAGAACAGGGAAAAAAAGAGAGGAGAGAGAGATTCGTTGCTGAATGCTGATGGTGGGAGTTTGGTTTGCTTAGTCAAACCAGAAATTAAAAGAAGTTTCCTTTTTTTTTATTTACTAATTTATATATTTATAATATACACTATAGTAGCTTTTCACAACACACAAACAACAATGAAAACTTTCGTTGTTAAAGTTTAATTTTTAGTTGCTAAATCCTCAACCCTCCACACATCCACCAGTCCACCAACCCATTAGCCAGCCCACCATCTCGATCCAGTCCACCATTCAGTTCAAAAATTCAAAAATAATTTAAAATTTAAAATTTTAAAAATAATTGGAAAGTTTGTGAGTAATTGAATTGAGAAATCAGAATAAAAAATACTTAAAAAACCAGAATGGGAAACGTAGGGAAAAATTAAAAAAATCGAACGAAAATATACATAAAAATGTATGTTCACGCCAATGTCATGTCGGGACGACGAGTCACCT
This sequence comes from Echeveria elegans, assembly GCA_035048345.1. Taxonomy (NCBI): domain Eukaryota; kingdom Viridiplantae; phylum Streptophyta; class Magnoliopsida; order Saxifragales; family Crassulaceae; genus Echeveria; species Echeveria elegans. The sequence goes on from JAWWMW010000439.1 coordinate 377,464, forward strand.
CTAGTCTATTATATAATAGAATAGAATGTCTTCAACTACACATATAGCGATGAATTTTTTCTTCCCTACAAATATAAAATTCATTGATAATCCGTCTCAGGCCCAAAAGCTAAGGCCCAAAATACTAAGCCCAAAATATTTTTATCTCACATCGCTTAAACTAATTCACGAATTTAAAAATCTACTCTATATAAACCATGTCTACACATCCAAGTTTCTTACGCATCTTTGCAATGCTTGTATAGTGAACTATTATTTGAATGGTTCGATTGCGTATTCGGGACGACGAGTGACAAAAGCAAGATAACAAGTGACTGTTCCCCCGTATTTCCGTCGGAACGATGGATGATACACTAGTATACAAATAAAAGTATGTAAGTACTAACTGACAAATATTTCTAATGAGTATTTATTTTTTTAGTTCTAATACATTAAATTAATATTTTTATTTTTGACATTATGCATACAAAAAGTGAGACGGAAAGCTGTGAAATATGATACATATGGAATAATTCTGTGGGAAAAAAAAATTCAATGAAAAAAAAAAGAGGAGGAGAAGGGAGTAAAGATATACCTGTGCATAATGGTCTTTGATTGAATATAGAAAGAATGGGATTTTTTTGACATTATTAGGTGAAGAGGCAACCATGCAATATTTAATTATTAGAATTTTAGTGACCACAATAGCCTAAACACCATCATTAACAATTGGAGTCTTTGAGTTTGATAATAAAAGTAAGTTTAATTAATTAAACTATCACTAATAATATGAATCATTAAAAACAATCAAAGTAATCTATAATAATAATAGAATATCTAACTAGGATGTCCACCACCACCTAATTAGCTACAATAAATTTTATTCCTGATTCTAAGATTTTCGTTGCTAAAAATTATTTTCAACTAACCCAACTAGGAAACTAAATTAAACCTAAAAATCATCTCATTTCAATTGAACTGTTGGTGGGCCGGTTGATGGCAGCTTTGACTTTGGGCTTGAGTGGAATGATGATGTAAATGAGGTTGCGATGGGCTCATTCTTTTAAGAAAAATATAAAATGTACAAAAATTAAAATTTAAAAATTAATATTGAAAAATAAAAATGAATTAAAAACATATTAAAATTTAAAAGTTAAAAAAATAAAAATAAAAATATAGTGGAATACATTGAGAAGTTTGTGAGTAATCGAATGAAGACATTAACAAAAAGTACCTTAAAATCAAATAATAAAACTAGGCCAGAAAACATAAGAAAAAATTAGGAGAATCGAATAGCAATATAGATAAGAACTTATGTTGAGAACGAGGTCCAATGTTGCTAATTTTTTAACAATAAACAAAATTTCTTGAAATTTTAGAACTGTTCTGCACTTTATTTTTAATATCTGTCTGTTGCTGCCGCATTCCGTCGGTACGACGGGTTTGGCACTTGTTGGATAATAATAACTTCCATATGGTCTCATAAAGCAAGTAATGTTAAAGTTCTAAATGAACATGTTTCTTGTAATTTTGAATATCTTTGATCTAGTTTCGCATCAGTTCGAAAACAGATTATTCTCGGTGTTCATGATTTTATGAAACACGTTTTACATTCTCACTTAACTAAAATGTATACAAATATCCATAAATTAAAATACATGATTATTCTGCAAAAAAAAAACAAATAGAAAAAAATAATACGAAATTAACACCATGTTGGAAATATGAATAAATTACTTACGTCAATTTTTACCAAAAATAAATAAACCCTTTCCAAGACAAAAATGTAGAACCAAGTAGGCTTAGTAACGCATCATGGGCCCAACCCAATCAACAACATTGTACTCAAATGTACGTGGGCTAAAAGTAATGAAAATTGGGCCTCAGTCGTAGTGTACAAAAAAAGGGATTTTTTTTAACACACTCCACAAAGGTCCCACAATTTTAGCATATAGTATCAGAAATCGAACTTATTACCAGAGGCTAGCTCTTCCCCTTGGTGTGTACAAAGTAGCTATCTATTGAAAGAACATGGCAGTATTGATGGCACTTCCAATCTATCCAATGATGTGTTTCAAAATTCCGGTTTCAATTTGTAAAAGAATTACTAGTATAATATCCAAGTTTTGGTGGTCGAGCCGGAATAAAGGTTCAACTATACACTGGGTAAAGAACAGTACACTTGCTAGAAATAAATCTGAAGAGGGTCTAAATTTCAGGGATTTAGAACTCTTTAATGATGCTTTTTTTGGCTAAATAATTTTGGAAGTTATTGGATTCACCTTCGAGCTTAGTGAGTCAATTCTTAAAGGCGAGGTATTGTAAACATACCTCAGTTCAACAATCCCAGATTGGTAATTCTCCTTCTTTTGCTTGGAGAAGTATGTGGAATGCAGGAATGAAGTTCAAGGATTGGATGACGTTTGACTCTAACGGTAATGCAGTTTGGGAGTTGGACATGAACAAAGGATTTACTGTTAGATCAGCGTATATGAAGCTCCATGAGATCCGAGAAAATAATTTCAGATGTTTATCAGGTGAATGTTCAGATAATACCTAGATTACAAGTTTGTGGAACACTATATGGCGACTTAAGATTCAACCGAAGTTCAAAATGTTCATATGGAGATTATTTCACAAGGCACTGCCAGTGGCAGTTAATTTAAGGAAACGAGGTATAGAAGTCAATCTTTGCTGTCAAATTTGTGGTTTCAAAAAAGAATCATTATCTCATACTTTCTTGCAATGCTGGTGGGCTAAAAGTTTATGGGATTGGGTGTTTTGAATGTATGGGAAAGGAATTCATTTGATTCAATCCAAGATTGGATTTGGTTCTGCACAAAATATCTTCCCCCAAATACTTTGTCACTTATTTGCATTGGTGCGAATATGGTTTGGCGGAACAGGAATCTGTTATATCATTCCGGTACAGGCCTTCACTTAGAACAAATTTCAGTGTTTATTCGAAGCCGAGCAAATCCCCTATCCAACCCATCTCTTAAATTTACAGTGATTGACGGAAACAATTCTACATCTTGGCAAGTTCCTAATGAAAGAGTAATCAAAATAAATTGTGATGGTTCTTGGTTCAATTCAAGTAAAATAGCAGGTTTGGGTTGTGTTATACGGAACTCAACAACAGTAATTATGGGATCTCTAGCAGTGTATCAGGATTCAATTACTTCTTCTGTTGATGCAGAAGGCCTGGCTTTACAGAAGGCTATGCTCTGGGTTGTTGATCTCCAACTTAAGGAATATTTATTTGAGACGGATTCAGTTGAAGCTTTTAACCTTATCCAACAGTTTAACCCCTGGTCTTCGCATTACAGAGAATGGATTTCGATCTGTGCTAACCTTTTGGTTGAAAATAGCAAATGGAACTTATCAGTAATTTGCAGAGAAGCCAACCAAATGACTGATGATTTGGCAAAAAAGGCATCAAATGATAAATGGTGTTGGTCTTCTACCCAAGTTATTCCAAGGTTCTTGGGTGTGTTGCTGTAATTACTTCCGAGTTTTATCTCGTGTTTATTTGGCGCTTCATGACGCCTTGTTTATCTCACATTATCAAAAAAAAAAAAAAGTAGCTATCTATTGATTTTGCCACTAATTTGAAACAAAGTACTAAACAAAAGCTACTTGATATTTTAACCAAGGTTTGGAAAGCTTAAGAACTTAGTTATTCGATACATTCTACGCATTAATGTTTCTAACCGGTCTTACTCGATCGGATTAGTTAAATGATAAAGCGTCTAAAATATCAATCTCCTAAAATCCCATTTTGAGAGGTAGGTTAGAAGGTGTACCTAATCGAAAGGTCAACTAAATACGGAAGAAACTAATGTCACCCAAATGAGGATAACATTAGTTGAGAAGTTGATACATAAGACTTGAAGATCAATACCATAGTGTGAGTTTGCACGAGTAGTTGGATTGTCATTTAAAATTGAAATGGAGTGATGGATTAAAGATAGTATGGTATTTGGCGTAAAGCAATGACTTGTGGGATCATTTGGACTCCACGTTGTGTATAGGGTCCTTGTTCATTATTCCTTGTGGCTCATGTAAAGCTTCATTTGTTATCATGAGCTATCATTAATTATTTCACACCTTCATGTGGTGATCTTGTACTTTGCATTATTATCGGACTAAAGATATGAATGCACTTTGGAAGGATTGAACCTCTTGACCTCCTCATGGATGGAAGATCAAGATCCGACCGTTAGATCGATATTGCTTTTACAATAAAATACGATTACAGATTTACTTCTCTTAAACTATTTCTTGATACATTGTTTGCCATGTTTTTGAGGACTATAAATCTATAGTCACATGTTAAACATAAGACTCTATAAAATACGACCAGTTACAGATCTAGAAAATATATTCATTGGGGTCAAAGTTTATTTTGTTATACTAAAATATACGGAGTACAAAATTCTTAGAAATTAGTGGAGTCAATTGACCCTGTCCCCCATATGTATATCCCCCGCTAAATACGACCAAAGAGTAAAATGAAATCGGATGATCACTTTTCTACGAAGGCCATGTGAGGTTAGGTTCTCTAGCTCTTTCATGAAATTAAACCTCATAACAAAGGCTAGTTTGAATTAGAGTATCTCCTTCACCTGCCCATAACTAAAATATACCATAACGCGACGTTATATACGATACATTTATAATCGATGCTACAAGTAAGGTAGAAACGGCATTGATAATAGTATGAAAAAAATTGTTGGTCGAAGTTAGATGGATATATACATCTAGATGATCTAAGGAAATTTCGAAGGAAGTTAACTATTCGATTGCGACACATGAAGAACTTTCATACCAAAAATAATGTTAAGAATGTGACTATACCCAAAACAATTTGTATACATTGATTTCGTGAAGTGACTACTTGGCAATTTGGCTCGGCCGGTCCGATTCAGCTCTACCATCATCGCGCACACGGCATTTCGAGCCAAATCAAAACGTTATAATCAAGAATATCGTACCGATCAACTTGGCTTAAACACAAAGGCTTGTAGGCATCTTCACCACATTTTGGTCCTTAAAAAAGCGATTAGTTTCCCGATTCACTTTTAAATTGAAATGATGGATATTTATATTGGGTCCCACGGTAAGCTGTTTTACAGCCTAGCAAAGCTCAACTCCCCACCATTTGACCAATCACGGGTCGATATAATCTCCCACATGATCAAATTTTTTCAAATTTCACCCAATTTCTTGTCCTTTTCCAATCCATAGGCCTATATCATGACGTCACCCTACTTACATCGTTGTTCCTGCTGGACTGTGTGCTCTGCAAGCCGTGACCTGCGCGAACCAAACCTAAGTCGGCTTGTCCTTTGACTCGGTTCGAATCAGAAAATTCAGAGTTCAATTCACATCTCTAAAATCCCTAGATAAGACTTGTTCCATTTGGTCCCCGACTTTGGTGGGACAGATTACAAGTAAACGTAACCTTATTAATGTCTTCCATTTTATGTGGCCTACGTGTGGATTTGTTTATCAGCTTCTGCCGGTCTGACTCATCGGCTCAATCTCACCACTTATAAACTGAGCATCATCGAGTGCTGAAGCTTCCAAAGACAGCATTTTTTTTGGGGGTTTCTTGAAGGAAGAGTTAATCCATCTGGGTTTTCCATACCAATTTGATTGCTACTTGCATTCAGTTCAACTCACAGTGTTGTTGATTTGTTACTGCAACCGATCGATTCTTACTAAATTTATCCGATTTCCCAGTGTTCACGGGTTGCTACAAAACAAAACATCCCATTTATAAAAAACTTCGAAATTTCACCATTCGGGTTTTCTTCATATATAAATGTTGATGTTGTTGTTGTTCGCTTCCATTCATTGATCGGTTTCTTCAGTTTTGGGTTCCGTGAATTTCACCAAATGGCACTCAAAATGAAGTTTTTATGTTCTGTAATTTCTCTGCTCTGTTTTTCCTCTGTTTTGTTCACTTTCATTGTGGCCGATACGCCGTCGTTTGCGTGTGATGTGGATGTCAATCCGGAGCTGAAGAATTTAACGTTCTGTGACAAGGCAGTGGGTGCGGCGGAGCGAGTTGCGGATCTAGTTAAGAGACTGACATTGCAAGAGAAGATAGGGGCTTTAGTGAATACGGCCGCGGCCGTGCCGCGTCTTGGCATTCCCAAATATGAATGGTGGTCTGAGGCTTTACATGGAGTCTCTAACGTCGGACCCGGAACCAGATTTTCTAGTGTGGTTCCCGGCGCGACAAGCTTTCCACAAGTTATTCTTACTGCTGCTTCTTTCAATACTTCGCTGTTCGAAGCCATTGGAAAGGTTTGGTGCACTGAACTCAATTATAGAAATTTGGTGTTTTTTTTAGGATCAACTTTTGTAGTTGAAAGATTCAATCTTTTGGTTCGGTTTGGTTTGATCATTTGATGATACCCTTTTCACAAGTTTGGATTTTTTTATGTCTATAACTCGTGGATCCTTTTGGCTCGTACTATGTCATTTAGATTTGTTTTTGATATGATTTGGGTGTTATATTGTTAGAGTTTGACATTGAGATCTGCGTCTATTTTTGTTGCCTTGTGTTTAGGTCGTTTCGACGGAAGCTAGAGCAATGTACAATGTGGGACTGGCCGGACTGACGTTTTGGTCACCTAATATTAACATTGTCCGTGATCCGAGATGGGGGAGGATTCAGGAGACGCCAGGGGAAGATCCGGGTTTAACTAGTAAATATGCGGCCGCTTATGTTAAGGGCCTGCAGCAGACTGATGATGGTAACTCGGACAGGCTTAAGGTCGCAGCGTGTTGTAAACATTACACGGCTTATGATCTTGATAACTGGAAAGGAAATGATCGCTACCATTTCAATGCTGTGGTAAGCTGCTATACTCAATAATTTGAATTCATTTACGTGGATATTTTGGGAATGTCCTGATTGGTTGAAAGTTTGTCAACGCGTGACGGATTTGATATGTTTTGGTGTGGAGTAGGTCACCAAGCAGGATTTAGATGACACATTTCAGCCACCTTTCAAGAGCTGTGTTCTAGATGGGAATGTGGCAAGTGTGATGTGTTCTTACAATAAGGTTAACGGGAAGCCGACCTGTGCTGATCCGGATCTTCTCTCCGGTGTCATCCGTGGCGATTGGAAGCTCAATGGGTACATTTTCCAGTCAAAAAAATCAAATATTGCGCGTATGATTTGATTTGTTGGTAGCTTATGGTGACATGAAGTCTCGTGTTTTTATAGATACATTGTCACGGATTGTGACTCCATCGACGTGCTTTACAACTCCCAGCATTATGTGAAAACACCAGAAGAGGCCGCGGCCATTTCCATCAAATCAGGTAAAGGCCTACTCCGGGTCACATTGTGCGGAAAGTGGGTACATTGGGCATATAAGAGAGTAGTGTACACTTCGACAATGTGTGATGTGGGCTTTGAACTGGGCAGGTGTTGATCTCAACTGTGGCTCGTTTTTGGGGCAGCATACGGAGGCCGCTGTGAAGGGGGGATTGCTAGAAGAATCAGCCATTGACAGAGCTTTAACAAATAACTTTGCAACATTAATGAGACTTGGATTCTTTGACGGGAATCCTAGCAAGCAGGCTTATGGAAATCTTGGACCTAAAGATGTATGCACTGAGTCTAACCAAGAGCTTGCACGTGAGGCTGCGAGACAAGGCATTGTTCTGCTGAAAAACTCACCTAACTCGCTCCCTCTCTCGTCGAAGATCAAGTCCTTGGCAGTCATTGGACCTAATGCCAATGTGACCAAAACCATGATCGGAAATTATGAAGGTAACTCGAGTTATAATACAAAATGATTGGATATAGTTAGTGTGTTGAAGTTCTTATCGTGTTTTCTTGGTACTTCAGGCATACCGTGCAAGTACATTACCCCATTGCAAGGCCTGAGCGACGTGACCTCAACAGTATACTCACCTGGTTGCACAAATGTGCAATGCGGATCACCACAAATAGATGATGCTACCAAAGAGGCAGCCTCAGCTGACGCTACCGTGCTGATCATGGGAGCTGATCAGTCCATTGAGGCTGAAAGCCGGGACAGAGTTGATCTCACCTTGCCTGGTCAGCAAAGTCAGCTGGTCACGGCCGTGGCCAGTGCTGCCAAAGGGCCCGTGATCCTTGTTATTATGTCTGCTGGTGGGATGGATATCCAGTTTGCTAAAGATGATCCTAAAGTCACTAGCATTTTGTGGGTTGGGTACCCTGGCGAAGCCGGTGGTGCCGCCATTGCAGATGTCATCTTTGGAGCTTACAATCCACGTACGTCTTCATTGAACTTGAGATTTGATAAATGTACAAACTTTTGAATTTTAGAATCTTACTTTGTATGAATCTGATTTTGATTTGAAAATTTTGATAGATGGAAGGCTGCCGATTTCATGGTATCCACAATCTTATGCGGAGAAAGTATCAATGACGGAAATGAACATGAGGCCGGACAAAACGACAGGCTACCCAGGTAGAACCTATCGATTCTACACAGGCGAAACCGTGTACGCATTTGGAGATGGTTTAAGCTACACAGACTTCAAATACCAACTAATCCGCGCACCAAAGCTTGTCTCCATCCCACTAGCCCAAACCCATAGTTGTCTGACCTCAGCCTGCGCATCCCTTGCCTTAGACACCCTCCCATGTCAAAACATGGCCTTCGACGTAATCTTCAAGGTTCGTAACTGTGGCAAAATTGGCGGAAGCCACACGGTCTTCTTGTTCTTCTCGCCTCCAAGAGTGCATAACGCACCAAGGAAGCACTTAGTAGGATTCGAGAAGGTGTACGTCCACCCCGGCACGGCGGAGGTTGTGAAAATGAGAGTGGATGTGTGTAAACATTTGAGCTTGGTGGATGAAGTTGGGGATAGGAAAGTGGGTTTGGGAGAACATGTGTTGCATATTGGAGAATTGATGCATTCATTGAGTGTGAGGATTTGAAGTAGGGTTGGTGGTGGGAAAAGAGTAGACAACATTATCGGTGGGAAACTTAGTACTACTAGATTTGAATGTGATTGAGGACAGACCAAAGTCCACGTCTTGATTTCATATAACATTAATGCAAACAAAACACCGCAAGGTAAGAATTGATTGTAGTTTCAAATTGAGTGATCAATAAAAATCCAGTGACAACGTCAGTTTTTCCCCCAATTTCTGTTACATTGAGCGTGTAATGTTTCACGGACAAAAATGTCTTTTGGGAATTGAAATCTTAACCGGATGATTGCACAAATGAAAAAAATTATGGTATTTCTAAGAAATTTATTCAGCAGATATTATTCCAGAAATTTATTCAAGTATATGCATATTTTAGAGAAATTTCAGATTCCTTAATTTATACTTCCTCTGTACTCTTTTGTTCTTTCTATTTTTATTTTTGGTGTTCCTTTTGTTCTTCATATTTCCATTTCGGGCAATTCTCTTTCCTACTTTATCTCTCACATAACACTCTCTTTCATATTTTATTCTCCACTCACTTACCTTTATATTATTTTCTCTCTCACGCTATCATTATTTCTTAAATTTCGTGATAACTACTAAATGTACACAACAAAGAAGGACGGAGGGAGTAATTTTCAACTCACTAAAGCCCTCTTTATAAATGAAATTTGAATTTATTTTGATATTGTTTTGAGTTTGATTTTGAATTAACTTTTTAACATTTTTTTCATTCATTTTAACTTCAATTTTTTTTTCAAAACTCAAACTCAAGGTTGGTTTGAAATATATTTTTTTTCAAAACTTTTTTGTGACACATACACTCAATTGAACCAATCTATATCAAATTAAATCAATCTACACCACATCGTCACCACCATTTCCGGCCACTGCCGCCTCACCACCACCGCCGACCACTGACCACCACCATCGACCACCACTGCCGGCCACCAGCGACCACCACCACTTTCGACCACCACCATACCAACGACCACCGCCCACCGCCATAATCTAATGAATAAATTTATTTAAAGATGTTCAAAAAGAGGTGGCCGGTCGGAAGTTTATCTCGGCCGGTCATGGTGGCAGCCGGTCAGAAGTTATGGTGGTGGTCAGTTGAAAATTATGATGGTGGTCGGTCAGAAGTTATGATGGTGGTCGATCGAAAATTATGATGGTAGTCGGTCGGAAGTCATTGTGGTGGCCGGTTGGAAATTATGGTGATGGTTGGTCGGAAGTCATGGTGGTGGTCGGTCGGAAGTTATGGTGGTGGTCGGTCAAAAATTATGATGGTGGTCGGTCGGAATTTGCGGTGGTGGAAGTTGTGATGGGCGATCGAAAGTTGCGGTGGTGGAATTAAGTGCAAAGGTGTTACGAATGAGTAAAAGTAATGAATTTGTTATTTTGTTTATAAACACACAAAAATTTGAGATGATTTTGAGAAAGGTTTTGAGTTTAATTTTTAGTTAAAAAGAGAATGAAAATGAATTCAAAATAAGTTCAAAACAAATCACAACATAATTTTAAAGTTGGTTTATAAACTGTGCCTAATTCTGGTAGGTCACTTTTGTTTTTGGGTCAATCCCTAATCAGACAAACCATTTGTGCTAAAAGCATGACATTTTAATTAAGGGTTGATTACAAATAATTGTTAAGGGTGTTTCAAAGTCGCACCCATATGAATTTGTTTCCCATTTAACCACCTATAAATTTTGCATCGTCAAAAACGTACAC
>JAWWMW010000439.1:393516-409682 GCA_035048345.1 Echeveria elegans
CTAGCAAACAGTCACTAGTCTTATGAACATGGATCTGAATTGTAGCTCTTCTGTTTTTGTAACATTTTCATTTTTCCATCAGTGAATTACCCCGATGCTGTTGTGTCTGTTCTTCACGCAGATTTGCAAAAATCAACTAGTCCAGTTTTTGTGCAGCTTTTGTTTCTCTTTTTTATATTAATACTCCGATCAAGACGCATCTTCCTCCGAACATGTCTCTTTTTGTGTTAAATAGAATAATACACGGATGGAGAGTCCCCTGAAAGACAGGTAGTGTTTATAAGACTTGCCGATCTATCCAGCTGCCAATCCTTTGTTCATCGGTCGACATTAGTCAAGTATATGGTTGTGGTGCCCTTGCAATAGAATTCCTGTACAGTTAAGATTCTTAAATATCTGCTGTTATAAAAAAAAATATTCTCGAGGATTGTAAATCAAACACCACAACCCTGTTCGGTTATCAACCAAGCCAGTTCAGCTTTCGAATGCAGGTAAACTAAACTCTGAAGCTGAACTTCTTCATCTACAATTCACCAACCTGCAAATGCTGATAAGCTCCAGGTTTCTATATAAACCTGAAGCCATCTCACATTTTCTCTACACCATTTCAACTCTGATCACTTGCATTATATTCTTTATACTAAAAGATATTAATTTTTTCAGCAGAGGATACAAAAACAAAATGGCTTCTTACAAGAGCTTCATCGTCGCTTGCCTAGTTGCGCTCGCTCTGTTTTCCAACAGTGGCTTGATTGTGTCTGCTCGTCACCTCCTCCAGGCAACTCCAGCAGTTCCGAACCTGCCCAACTTACCCAAACCAAACCTCCCACAACTGCCACCTATCCCAACTCTCCCAAATCCCACATTACCAGTACAGCCATCATTGCCTAAACCAACCTTGCCTCCTCTTCTAACAATCCCCACCATCCCTAATGCGCCTAAGGTCACTTTACCACCACTGCCCGCTAATTTCCCTGCAATCCCTAACCTCCCTTTCTTCTCCCCACCACCTTCCACCTCTACAAACAGCCCTTAAGTCGTCGACATGTTTCACATGTCACCTCCATTTTAACCATATTTATCAGTTCTTATAATTAGCTTCATTCAGGTTCCTGTGGGAACTGCCCGCGCTATTATTATCTGTGTACTTTCCTTCCCATGTAGTCGGTGTGCGTGACAGTTTTTCACATTTATTTGGTTATATTCAAATTTTCTCTATCCATTGCAGCATACTTATTCGTTTCATAAACCGTAACGCTATAATAACGGAGAAGCCTTCAATTAATGAAGAAGCATCGGCCAACTGATCTCATCTGCAGATGAATCGACACTTTGTAGCACAAAGCAGTCACGAAAGTGACATGGGATAATACAACAAAGAAATGTCTAACAACTATTCGAATCAGACGTATAAAACAAGCCCACACTGGCACTGGCATATAAGTTTTCAGCAACATAGAATGGCAACCATTTATTCCAAGTATACTAGGCATCAGATAAGTACAGATAACTCATGTATTTATTCCAGGCGAGAACCAACTAGGGAGAACTAATCAATCTTAAGAACCTCAATCTCGAAGACCAGTTCAGAGTTGGGCTGTATTCCCCAAGCTGGAAATCCACCGGCACCATACGCGTAGTCAGGTGTACACTGCAAGGGCATTACAACATAATAAGGTTTTTCAGAAAACCGAACAAAGATGAGTCTACAGATTCCCCAGGGTCCGCAGTTTAATACCGAACGATACAACTCAATTAAGGATGTAGTTTATAAAAAAGACGCAGGATAAGTGAGGAGCAAAAGTCGGTTTGAATATAGGAATAGAAGTTAAATAAAAAGGCAACATCTATTAAAATGACACCGGCAAGTGGTAGAAGGAAACAAATCCCCAAGTATTGGCAGGAATTAATATATATAATAAAGCAGCCAACGTGTATCATTACACCACGTAGAAATTTTTTTCAAAGCTATGAAAATGAAATATGTCTCGCATATGAGATATTTATTCTACCTTGATTCGGGAAACTTCTCCTAATTGCATTCCAATTACTCCTTCATCCCAACCTGTAAATTTGAGACATGCTTCAAGTTTAAAACCAACCAGGTAAAGAATTGACTCATATTGAATGAAAACCAAAAAATTAGCTGAAATGCGGAACAAATTGCAATATTTATACTAAAAAGCGACTAACTTAATTTATACAATGATGCCGTACTATAATATATAAATCTTTAAGCACACAAATAATCAAAAACATTACCTTTGATAACATTTCCTTTTCCAATAACAAATGAGAAAGGCTTCTGCCCAGGATCCTTGGTGCTAAATATAACAACAGATAAAATAAAATGTTAATACAGAATCAAACACACAAATACTCTTAACCAACACTACTGATTTTTCTTACCTCCAAAACTTTTGAGACAAGTCTCGGTCTTTTCCTGCATAAAATAAAAAAAGGCGCTTTGTCAATACCAAAATTTTGTTTCGCCATCGCCACCACAACTAGCGGAAGTAGAACTAGTGACTAGTGAGTCAACAACATTACACAGCACACACTAATTCAATAACGAATGGAATGAAACAAATGTAACTTCTTTCATTGACCGAAATTGACTTCCACTTAAATCAATCAGCAACCATCAGATTTCAGAATTCATTCCAACACTCAGAAGAAAGTAGTAACAAACTCCTAATCATTAAAAACCTGAATTCATGCATCAGTGGGATCATCAATTAAATTATATCATCAAATTATGCAAAGAAAAAAAAGGCTCACCGAAACCAGTGCAGTGCACGGTCACATTCTGACCAGCTCTCGGCTTCGGACCGTTCCCTGCTCTAAGTACCTCCTTCTCAAATCCCATTTTCTCTCTCTTAGGTTTCCGATCTGCTCTTCTCTCTACTCTCACTTTATAAATCTCACTCTTCGCACAAATATCTAGCGGCCCAAAAGCCCAATCAATTTAGCGGCCATGTCACAGGTCCTGACTTTTTATATTTTTATTATTTAAATGACAAGTGTAACGTCCGTTGTTTCGGATGAGTAATCGAATTGTTCAAATATGGGCGAGATTCAATCGATCAATTTTTGGTGTCGTGCTACCGAATTTAAATGAGTATTTTTATTTTTTGTCATATTACTATTTTATCTTATTCCGATTTTGTTTTATTGCTATTTTTTCTTATTTCGTCTATGCTTATTCTTATTCATATTTTTCCTTATTACAGTTTAGGCTTATTCCAATTTTGTCTTATTCCAATTTTGTCTTATTCCAATTTATGTTTATTCCTATTCCTATTTTTAAGTTTAGGCTTATTCTTATTTTTGTCGCTATATGTTTGATTCACTATTATATATATTCTATTATATATATATATATAAAATAAGATTGAATTGCTTCTTCTTTGTTTGAAATTTGGATGTCTTGGATTAGAGGTTTTGTTTTGCTTATTGCTCTTCCTCCTGCCAAAACCAGTGGATGCAGAGTATAGTTGGAGTTCGTCAGATGTCACCGAATTGGAGTTTGGTAGGGAAATACAAGTGTAATAAGTCGATATGTACACCCATACAACTTTTAATTTTTTTTTTAAAAAAAACAGAAAATCAAACATTTTGTTGTACTTTTTTCTGATTGTTTTTTGTTTTGTTGATGAATAATGTGTAGCCTTTTGGTTCTTTCTGAATTTTCTTGGATAATGTCATTGTCGCGATAGTTATAGCTTACAATATCGCGCACATACAGTCCGTCAGCATTTTTTATAATCAATTGACGAGAATGAATAAATGCTGGCGTATTGAAATTGGAGTAAAAGTTTCATTTAGGAATAAAAGTTTTTGTTGTTGTTTTGTTTTAGGAACTTCTTGAGATTGGAATAAGTTTCATTTAGACCATGTTTGGATCTTGGAATCATAAAGTAAAGAAATGAGATTAAAAGTCAATCGATAAAATAAGTTTCCTTTGGTGTTAGATTCGTTCTTTTTTAAAAATTTAACTTTCACTTAGGCTCCGTTTGGTTGCGGAAAAAAAGTGAGAAAAAGAAAATTAAAAAAAATGATTTTTCCATGAGAAAGTTGTAAGGAAAATTTGATCTCATTTGATCTATTTTTTCATTTTTTTTCTTACAACCAAACACATATTTCATTTTCACTCAAATTTTTTCTTTAATTTTTCATTTCCCCCAACCAAACGGGCCCTTAAGCAACCAAATACATTCATCCCATTTTCCTTTAATATTTTTCATACACAAAATTTCCACAAAATATGTGATTATGACACCGATTTAAGGATGGATGTGGCTTGCAATAAAACCAAATAAAATTCAATATATAACTGAATTACGCAACTGATACATGGGGAAGACAGAAAGAAGAAAAAAAACATTGTGGTTCGCGCAGGAACCTGAATGAAGAAAATGAGGTAAAAGTGGCGATGGCAAATGATATAAGTTGAGTACTTTTCACTTAAGGACTGGTTGCAGAGGTGGACGGTGGCGGGGAGAGGAATGGGAGGTTAGGGATGTTGATGGGAATGTTGGGGATTGCAGGGAAATTAGTAGGAAGTGGTGGTAAAGTGACCTTCGGCGCGTTAGGGATGGTGGGAATAGTTGGAAGAGGAGGTAAAGTTGGTTTAGGCAAAGATGGTTGTGTTGGCAATGTTGGATTTGGGAGAGTTGGGATAGGTGGTAACTGTGGGAGGTTTGGTTTCGGTAAGTTTGGCAGGGTTGGGACTACTGGAGCTTTTTGGAGCAGCTGACGCGCGGCCATGATCGTGCCTGTGTTGGAAAAAAGAGCTAGAGCGACTAGGCAAGCGACGATGAAGCTCTTGTAAGATGCCATTTTGTAATCAGAGTTGAAATGGTGTGGAGAAATTGTGAGATGGTGTCAGGTTTATATAGTGGCTGGGAGTTTATCAACTTTTGCAGGTTGGTGAATTGCAGATGAGGAAGCTCTTTGTTTGATAACCGAACAGAGTGAGGTGTAGGATTATAAGGCATTTTTTGAGCGTTTGTAACAGCTGGTTTTAAGGACTGGTTACCTGCGCAGGAATTCTTTTTGTTTTTTCCAGCCTACCACAACCATATGTCTGACTTTGCTTCTATGGATGAACCAGGGACAGGGACAGGGACATGGGCATGTTTGGTTCTCCGCGTAGAGATATCAGACAGCCCTGTAAAACCGGTGCAAAGTGGCCGTGAGAGTATTTACATTGCGACCGGAGAGAGCAGAACATAGCAAAAAGGAAAAGAAAAAAGAGAGCTGAAGTGAGCAGAACACAACCAGCCTTATGACAATTAGCTGGGTTCAAAATGTCAAAATTAAAGTTTAGCCATCATCAAAAAAGCTACATTGCCTTACTTAAGCTCCTGATGAAAATTTCCTGCACATATCATTGATTCTACAACATGCCGGCACAGATGAACCAAGAATAAGTACAAGCACGAAAGGTAAACTCTTACTTCATCAAGCAGCCTTAACTTTGTCATCGCCAACAGCTGAAAGTATTGGGAGACTGTTAAGAAACTCGTCAAGGCCCTCAAAAAAACCAATTCCCTCAGCCTCAATGTTCTCCTCCGCCCCACTTGTCGTCCCAGTTCCAGCCCCTGTTGAACCCCTGGCATCAGTTGAAGTACCGGCCCCAGCGGAAGTTTCCGCTCCGTTTGTGCTGGTCTTGGTAGACATAGTTTCCTCCACTTCATTGTGGAATTCCACATTCAAGTCTAGCTTTCCCAAGTCCTTTGGGTTCTTTCCGGATGCCTTCTTAAATAAATTCACATTCCCATTCAAACCTGATTTACTACTCGTCACGTTGGCTGTTGAAGCATCCCTAACTCCATCGCTAGCGAAAGCATCAGGCGTGCTTCCATTATTCCCTAAAACATGATCTCCAGCTTCTGAAGTCCCACTCTTTGATTTCTCTACTACGCCTCTCCTGGCACTTTTTCTTACAGGACTTTTTTGTACCTTTGGTGGTCGGCCTCTCTTCTTCCTTCTAGTACTATTACTCCCCCAATCAGCATCAGAATCATCAGCAGAATCACTCAATTCCATCAACACATAATCATCATCATCGTCAACAATAACAGCCTTGGGTTTCGGATTTGGTTGTGCTTTATTCCAACTATTTGGATCGACTGGAGCAACTCCTTTACTCGGTTCCATTGGACATGTAAACATAGGTGAAAATGGATGCCAACTGTGCTTGCCAATCTCTTTTCTCCCTCTGTTCAAGTAAACCGGTGAGGCTCCAATTGGAAAAAAACCCCAAGAACAAAAGCTTGCTTTTTTATCCAACTTTGACTCGGGAGGAGGTGCAATCGCACTCCCATGAAATGCCCTTCTACAATTCTTGTTCTGACACCTGAGAGTACAATCCTCATATTCCGTCAGATACTCGAACAAATGATAGCAGTAAGGACATGCAGTCCAAAATGTTGGAACTTCATCCTCAGCCACCTCCACAGGATCTGTCTCCAGTTCCTCCACCTCCACCTCTTCTTGTTCTATGTTCCTGACCGGCGTCTTCCACGTTAGCGGATTTGAATCCACCTGCGCCACAATAGGCTCATGCGGCCTCTGCTGAGTCTGTTGCTGGTGAATTTGCTGCTGCTGCTGCTGCTGGTAATGAGGATGTCCCTGAGGTTTAACTTGTGGCTGAGTGACTGGTTGTGATTGAACCTGCGGCTGTGAGGGACGCTGAGCTTGCGGCTGAATGACCTGCTGAGATTGAACCCTCTGCTGCGATTGGCGTTGAGCTTGTGGCTGAGCAACTGGTTGTGATTGAACCCTCGCCTGTGGAAAAGATTGCACTTGTACTTGAGGCTGCCTGACTGATTGAGATTGAACCCGCGCCTGCTGCGTCAATTGTTCAAACTGCATGTGAGGCTGTGGCTGCGGCTGATACGGAGCCTGTTGCTGCACCTGCTGCTGCGCATGTTGATACTGCTGCTGCTGCTGAGCTCTCAGTGGTGTCACAACCTGCGGCTGCACTCTCACAGGCGTCACAACCTGCGGCTGCTGCTGCTGCTGAACCTGACTCTGCGACTGCATAGGCAAAAACTGATGCTGTTGAACCCTAACACCAGAACCCGATCCTCCATCCAACCAACTCAACTCATTATCATACAAACTCTTCCTCAACGGATTAGACAACACACTCCACGCTTCATTAACCAATCCAAACGCTTCCTCCGCAAACGGCAATCCATTCCTTTGTGGGTTCAACAACAACGCTAATCTCCTATACTCACTCGCTATAACTTCCGTATCTCTACACATCCTCTCTACTCTCAATATTCCATACCAATCATACCTTCCATTGACCTGCTGCTGTTGTCCAGCCATCAACGTATCCACCACTGCTAAGATCTCCTCCGCATATCCAATCGTCGGGTCCGCTTCCTTCGCTCTCATCGCAAATGTCTTTGTCCCTACCAGATCTCGATTCACCAACAGATTTAACGCTATATTGATCCACCGCGTCGCCTCATCTCTTCCGTCCATTTCGTCGCCGGAGAGGATTTTCAGTTGATTTTCCGATTTGGGGACACACTGATGATGAAGGTGTGTAGAAGAGGGCTTAAGGGTATTGGTGTTGCTCGCCTTTTTTCATTTGGACCAATTTAGACATCAATATCCCACAAATTACAGATTATTTCTATGTTGTAAATCCGTACGACTGCGAGGGTATTTTTGTCAGTTGGTAGTTTCCGACTTGCACTGCTGATAGATTGTATAATGTATATCCTTCAGGGACGGTGTGAAACGAGCTCGTGATTATTGGGCCTGAATGGTCTTGTGGCCCAATAGGTACAATGAACTGTGCAAATCATCAAATGCTCAGTCAAAACTATAAATGGCGTCGTTTGGATGTGTTTCAAAGAGTTTAGAACTTCAGGGGCTTTTTTGGAATAAATAGAAGATAAGAGAGTGAAGTAGAAATTGTGGTGTTTGAATCTCATGCGCCGACCTAAACGGACGCCGTCCAATTCCGTTAAAGTTAGCGGCGTGAGGAGGTGTTTTGTTTTGAGTTTCGATTATCATCGAATGGGTGCTGAAGAAGTTTAGTTGGAAAAATCGGTCACCGACGGAAAGTTGTGAGTTTGAATTTGAACGATGTCGAAGTCGAATGGTCGTCGTAGAGGTTTTAAGGTTTTTGAATTTGATGAAGATGATGAGTTGGTTCAAAAAGAGTCCGATAAGATTATGAAGAGGTTTCCGAAGCCGGTGGTTGTTGATGATTCGTCGTCGGTCAGGAAGTATACTTTTCTTGAACGCTGTAAGTAGTGAAGTTTTTTTGTTGTTGTTGTTGTTGTGGTTGATCATGATTTGTGCCCTAGGTTTAGTAGTTGATTATTGATGATTAATAAATTAACATGTCATTTCCATTTTGTTGTAATTTTTTATTTAGTTGCTGGTAAGGAGACTACGCCGCGTCAGAAGAGAACTTCTGTGGTGCCGATTGACAGTGATAGTAGTGGTATGGTTATATTGTTTTAGGCTTTTTTCGGATGATTTGATGTTACACCAGTATGTAAAATGAGGAAGGCGAATTTGCGTTATTGTTTTATTTAATGTTGTCCTGTTAACCTCAGTGGGTTGTATGTTTTTATGGATTTTTGTTTGCTTGCAGGTTCGCAGGATTCGAGAACTGGAAAAAAAGGCTGCGTTAATGTTTATCTGAGTGGGTCCATTTCACGGTCTGAAAGTCCTTTTCATAGAGAAATCTCTTTTTCAGTGAGATCCTTATCTTGACGACTTTAGTAGGAAGGCAATAGTTAGTTATATTTTGGTTGATTTTCTTGGTATCGTAAATGATTGACTTTCCAGTAAAATCTACAGAGCAACTTTCTGGCTGTATATCGCCGATAAGGCTATAGTTTGTTCTATCTTTTGCCGTTTTTTCTTGGTATCTAAGTGATTGACTTTCTGTGAAGAACTGTAGAGCAAGCCTTCTGGTTGTATCGCTGATAAGGATGAAGGAAAAAATGTTGGAAATAGCTCACTGTCGGGATCAACCTCCACTTCTACTGATTCCAAATGTGTATTTCTTAATCTCTGGACATATGGCTTTGCGTTGGATTTGAACAGTTGCTAATTTTATCACTTTCTCTCATGAACTTTTATTTATTTCAGCTTCTGGTGAAAAAACAATGGAGTCTGACTCTGATGTCAGGTGTTGGAAAAGTGTAAGCATAAGATTCTTTGTCATTTCTGTCAGTTTCTTTTTCTTAAATGGATTATTCAGGTACGTTCAGGATGGCCGTTTTTTAATTTTCTTGATAAGTTGTATACATTTTCTCAATGTTTTGTAAATGGGGCTAGTCTTTGTATTGCTTTATTTAGTGTAGCTTCTACACCTACACGCGTGATGAATTTCATGGACCTGTTTATTAAACTGCAGGATACTGTAAAAAAGATGGTGATTGTGTCCCCAGATTCTATAATGCATGGGAAAATATACTGTACAGATTCCATCCTAACTTTCACGCCCAACACCATCAAACTCGTGGGTTCTTTCATAGATCAGAACAAAGAAACCTTTTCTTTAGAATGGCCCGTCACCATTATTCTCAAAATTGAATCACAGTGGTGTCAAGATGTGAGCTACATCACACTATTTTGTGTTTATTCATGTGAATAACATGTTAGAGATATTGAAATTTCTTTCTATGCTTTTTCAGGTAGAAACTGCTATTATCAAAGTTTATTTTCATTCTGAAGGCATGGCTGCTGCGAGTGAGAATGAATCGTCAGGTAGCCTTCTTAATATTAGTGCATGTACTTTTAATGGTCAAGAGTTGACCATGTTTCATTTTTTGAAATTTACACGCCACTCACATCAAAATAACCCTACTTCAGTTAGTAACGTGTCAATACCCTCTTTTCCCTGATGCCCACTCTCCTGTATTCGGTGCTTTCAAAATGTTGACTTCTTAAAATACTTGTAGGTGCGACACTGCTGAAGTTTACCATATGTGACTCGTCTTGGTTCCAAGGGGAGGAAGCTATCAAATCACTTGATGCAAAATTCAAAGCCTTGTGGAATGTTATTTACGAGTGAGCTTTTATTTACGTAGCTTGGCTTTTTGTGCCCCTTCAACTTACATTGTTTTTGGTGCTCTAACAAGAATTGCAGTTCACGACCATTATATTATTATTTACACTTACTGTCACAAAAGAGTTGTCCTTTTTTGTGCCAGTATTTTTGTCCCCTGATGCTTCTTTATTATATCTTATTTTCAATACATTTTCTCGATGAATGAGTTAGTCTGCGGTGTGTCTCATATTTTGGTGCACACATCTTTAGCCGGTTTTAAAGAAACTGTAGATACATGGTCGTTAATTATTTAGTTATAGTGATTCAGGTAGCTTTCAGTTTGATGTGTTATGCTTTTTAATGCAGCATTGATTCAGTAAGAGAAGACGACGAGATACTTGGAATTGACAGCTCGCAAGAGACAGAAAACTGCCTGAATGGGTGAGTTGGGTTACATTTTTATGTTCGTAATCGGAAATACAATTGAAGTCTTCCAGATGTTCATATTGCATTTTCTTATGGTGAAACGAAGGAATGTACTAGGTGGTTTGAATTCATTATGTACTGCTGAAGGCCGCGGAGTTCCATCCATATTAAAAAGAGACATTGAAGTTTGCTTTTGTGCAGATTAATCTAATAGATACATATATCTTGATTATCCTGATTACTAGATGTAAACATGTTGTGTTTGACCAATTATTATTAATGTTGTGAGCGTGGGATGTGATCACTATTATTCACTTCTAAGATATTATGTTTTGTATTATGCACGTTGTAGTAACCTGCGTCATTCCTTATAGGAAGGCTCAAGTGCTTGTTTTTCCAAAAGGAGAATGTGACGCTGTCTCAATTGGCTTGATAGACATGGACCTTTTGCAGCCAGAGAGATTTATTAATGACACCATCATTGACTTCTACATGAAGTGCGTAACCCATGTGGAATTGTATACTGATGTTGCTCTCTGCGATCTAATTATATTCTGGCAAACTGTGCTTGCATATCCTAAAATAACTTGTTAGTGGGACGGTGCAGATATTTGATGACCCAAATTCCTCTCAAGGAAAGAAGCAGGTTCTACTTCTTCAATAGTTTTTTCTTTCGAAAACTAGCTGATTTGGACAAGGGTTCCAATAAATCTGAGCAGCAGGAAGCCTTTCAACGTGTCCGCAAATGGACCCGTAATGTGAATCTTTTTGAAAAGGATTACATATTTATACCGGTTAATTTCAGGTAAAAAATAATTGCTGGTGATTTGTGAAGCACTATTTAGAACCTAATCTAAATTCTAATTTACCACATGTGGATCACAGCCTTCATTGGAGTTTGATAATCATATGCCACCCAGGTGCACTAGTTAACATTGAAGGCAAGATCTTTCTTTACACTTTCATAGTTTTATTTATGGATTTCACAGTTTCTTGCTCTCTTTCTAATACTGGCCTCGGAATTCCTTCGCACAGATTATGGAAATGGGGAGTCTAGTAAATGTACCTGCATTTTGCATATGGATTCCTTAAGAGGGTGTCACAGAGGCCTGAAAAATCTTTTCGTAAGGTAATGTTTGCATGAGGAAATTGTGCATTTTTTGAATTCAAATGTAAACGAGGCTGTCAACGACAGTGATGGTAATGCAAGTTGTATTTTACATGTAATGCACATTATGTTTTGATGCCACATGGTCATTATGGAAGTAACTCATTTTGCCATTCACTGCTGATAGTCTGGAATTTACATGTAATGCACATTTTGGTTTGATTCCCCCTTTTGTACTTTGTATTTTGGAATTTGCGATTTTTGTTATTATTCTCCCTCTTATGTTTTTACCCCCACTATCTCCTTTCCTTATTTATCTTGGCAAACTAGTGAACTTCAGCTGTGTATGACTATATTGTAGTTACCTAAGGGAGGAGCTTAGGGTGAGGCAAAGTGTAACAGCAGAAGTTGTGGCTCCAAAAGTGCCGAATATACAGTTTATTTCACTCGAGGTTCAATTTTTCTAGAGTTCTAACTTACATTCGGATTTTGATTTAGTTGTCATCCAGAAGTTATTATTATATGGAATTTATACTCTCAAAGTGGTAGAAATCATACACATAGCCGCACTGATGATCCATAATATATATATATATTGAAGGTGCCTCAGCAGCAGAATTCATTTGATTGTGGACTGTTTTTGCTTCACTATGTGGAACGTTTTCTGCAACATGCTTCATATTGCTTCAATTCGAGTACTTCTGTGAGTACTAGTTTTGACCAAATTCCATGTTTTGTTTCCTTCTTTTGCCAGGCGACCTTCAATGTACTGATGTGTCTGACTCGCCTGTTTCTGTTTTCAGATTAACAGGGATTGGTTCCTTCCTGCAGAAGTTGCTGGCAAGCGTTCTTACATACAGGGGCTAATTCACAAGTTACTCCTGGACAATTCTGATGATAAAAAGGACGGTGATCATGGTAACCCACATTCTTCAACTGTCTCCTCTGACCGTGACCAGAACCAAATTAAAAGTGACACAAAAATTGAAGACGCGTGCAGTTCTGCAAATTCATCAGGAGTTAAAGATGTTAATTCAAATGAGAATGATTTGACAACCAGCGACGTGCTTGTTAATTCTGATGCAAGACCAGGGTTCCTTGCACCCGAACTACCTGAAAATCTACGTCACACTGTTTCCAAGTTTTGCTCTGAGGTAACTTGCTCATCCAATTTTTTATACATATCCTTTTTTGTTTACGCTGACTATTTGAACTAGGATTACGTTGTTGCAATAACTGGATGTAGAATTGGTTGTAAGGGTTTGGATGCCGCTCGAATATTCCCTCTATTGTTGTTCCTTGTTTCTTTCTATGAAGGAGAATTATCTCTATTGGTCACTGTGTTGGCGATCTTATCATAAACGTATTAGCTTAGGCTACGAATCCCGTGTTTGAAGTCCTTGAAGCTGAATGTCCGATCCCTACATAGTTTCATATGTTTCTTTGCTTTGTCATTATGTATATTTTCCTGTAAACTGTCATATATTTGTCTGGTTTGTCCTTATGTACAGCTCCTTATGGCCATTGCCCTTCTTGCATTAGGTAGTTGAAAAGTTCAGTGACCACATCACTGAATGCCCTAACCGAGACAGCAGGATTCTGTCTGGGAAAGCAAATGAACCTTCAACATCATATTCGAGTAAAATTCTCAGCTCATTAAGGACTTCTTGGAACACCGGGTTGTCAAGGCTCCAAGGCATGAACAACCACAGAAAGACATCTTCCAAAGGCTCGGAAAACATGTCGTCAGTCGCAGCAGTGCATGATGATGGGCCGGAACTGCCAAGTGCGGAGCTCAACAATTCTAAGTCATGCTCCATATTAGTTGAAGACTTGGAAAATTGCATAGTCCAGGACTCTGAAGACGAGGCAGCACCTGCTGTAAGGTATGGCAATTGCGGCGGAGCAAGTGTTCCTTTTCCTTCCGGTTCAGATAGAACACGCTTAGAAAATTGTGTTGTGCAAGACTCTGAAAGCGATGATGAACTTGCACCCGAACCTGAACCAACCGTGTATAAGGAAAAAGATTTCATCGACATTGAAGACAGCAGCAAGTCTTTTAAAATAATTGACTTGTCGGATGAAGAAGCAGACGACAACGACACCAATCCTCGCTCTAAGAGACCTCGTCTGAGGCTGGATAGGTAACAACTTGGTTTACCATACAAAACAAAAGTCCCTTTTGATGTTCAGGTCAAGGCGCCATTGTAAATCCATCTTCCAACCAACTCACTCTTAAAATTGAAAATGTAATCAAGTTAACTTCAGAATGGTCAACGAAGTCAACCTTTTGATCTGCATTGCCGTATCGTGCTGCGTTATTTCTCATCAAAAAAAAATCGTGCTGTGTTATTTAATTAATTTTTTATTTGTTAGTTAATGTGTAATTTGTTATTAACAATTAACTAATCTATTTATTTAAACGATTTTTTTTATCACAATTAACTGTTCAGGAATTGGAGTGAGGAGATTGTTGATGTTAGTATTGATGTTGGTGATGGTGATGGTGATGGTGATGGTGATGGGTGGGATTGGGATAGATGGATGAAGCATTTTGAAGATGTTGATAGCCAGGAGCACATTGTTTTGTTTTTGAAGGTTGTTAGATGTTAGAATTATATAATAGAATGCGGAATTTGAAATGTTGATATGTGTAGCCAAGAGGCATTTTTTGGCTTTTGTATGTTGTTAGAATTTTATAATAAAATACGGAATATTAGAGTATTAAAGTTGTTTTCTCTATTAATAAATGTTGATATGTAGCCAGGAGTGAATTATTTCGGATATGAAGGTTTTTTGAATTTTATATATATTAGAATGCGGAACTTTGGAGTTTTAAAGTTTTGTTATTTGATGCTAATTTGGTGTGTTTATGTCTGAACAGTCGCAGTTGGAGGCTGCTGTGGCAGGGGAGGAGTATGTGGATGCTGCGAGGCTAAAGGTAGCAAGTGCAGCTGCATCAACTAGTGATACTGTTGGGGAAGTGATGGCTTTGTTGGGGTGGGACAATTATTGACGCATCGAAAAATTGTGTGTTTTTGAGACATTGATGTAATTCCTTTTTATTTGGTTTTTGATGGTTGAATGTAGATGGCGATATTGGCGGAGCAGTATGACAAAGCGACTTTTATTTAAAAAAATTGTTGTTGCTTCTTAGAAAATATTTGATATTTGGATCGCTCGCTCATTTGTCCTTTGTTACAGGTTGGTTGGTGGAACGGCATTTCAGAGGATGCAACCGATCCATATGGTCGAATTATTCGCATAACTGCAGAACATGGTAGATATGTCGCCACAAGTTATAGCCCCCTGATAATTTCATGCATTCAAATACTTTTGTTACACTGAAGTTATGTATAGGTTTCAATCTTTATTGTCTTGTTGAATTTCCTGTTTGCATTCCACAAGATAGCTCAAGCGATATTAATGATTTAACATCTAGTGCTACACTATTCAGTATATGGTGCAACAGTTATATCTCAAACTTAGGTATCAGCTGATTTCTAAGTCTAAGCCTGTTTTCTGACTGCCACACATTTGTTTGCAGGCAGCTTGCTACATCTGCACCTGGTGCGCCCCTATTTGAAATATTCCTTACGATCGACAAAGAAGGAAAATACAAACCAAAAGGTAGCTCAAAAGCTCCGCAACCTTTTCCCTATTTTAAATTGGACATTTGTAAGTCATAATGGCACACATAACCTCAAATAATGAAGTAAACCTGTGAGGAGTATTTCTAAAAAAAATGCATAATGATTTTCAGGCTGTATACTTGAAGCGTAAGGTAGTCTCGGAAGACTTTATGCCTTTGTCTTCTAGGCTACCTATTGCCTCCGCCAGTGGTAACGGCTCATGAGAAGGTTGATCAGGAATTCAGGATCTTATATCTTAAGTATTATCTTCGAGCATTTATCTTTGAGATCACCCATAGTGATTGTTTGGATCTATCAGGTAGCCAAAGTTGGGAAAAGATATCAACGGGAATTATTCCACAAGAATTTGGAGTGGTGAGTAGCTTTTGACTCAGATTATGCCCAATGATTTATCTGCCCCGTTCATTTACATTTTTAATGCTTAGTTGCAACTTTTTCTTCACTTAGGTTGCTCGATACAGAAGACAATGGAGGTCAAGCTGAGGCAAGGTCCTCGCTGGGTTGACGTTGAACTTTTCATCTTAGATGGAAAGGTTCAGTATGTGAAAAATACATTTCCTTATAGCTCGCTTTATTTATTGATTTATATCGCAATGTTTGGTCATTTTATTCTCTTCTTCAGCCGACTAAGACTTCAGGGATTATAAATGCTCCGATTGCGGTAACCCAACATGCTTATTGTGTGGTTTATTTAAGCAATCTTTTCTAGTGGTGTTTGGCGGCCTTAAACGTAGAGAAACTATTTGCCAGCGTCTCCATCCTTTCTCGAGTGCCTTAAGTTGCGAATGCCGAATTTCTCTCATTTGATTTCCAACACTTACAATCCTCTCCTCATGTACACCAGTCTATGCAGAGCTTTGTTACATGCTACAACATTCACTTTAATACAAATTCCAACAACATTCAGGGTAGCAATGCGACCTCTACAACCATAAAC
>JAWWMW010000439.1:409782-425858 GCA_035048345.1 Echeveria elegans
TTACATGCTACAACATTCACTTTAATACAAATTCCAACAACATTCAGGGTAGCAATGCGACCTCTACAACCATAAACATGTTTCTGAAAGTGTAGGGACACAATGTATACACATTCTCAACGACTTCCTAGGAAAATAAGAAAGAAAGAAAGAAATGGAGACTCGATAGGAAAATAAGTCTCAAATTTAGAAGATTTTTTTGTTAATTTTTTTTCCTTTGAGCAGCCAAGCACAACCACCTTATTTAAAAATAAAAATAAAAAATCTTTCCATCAACAAACTATTCACAAACCAAACCGCGACAAAAATGACATGAACTACCAAGTTTCTATTTCTGCATATACCAAATCACCACCAGCTTGATGTCTCCTTGATCCAGTTCAGATACACACAACCACTCCCTCACCGAGATAACAAGAGATTCTTCCAGTCCTGTGTATTTTTTTTTTTTTTCAATCTTATCTCCCCAAGACCTAAATATCTCTGAGTGACTCAGTGGCGGAGCTAAGTTTTTTTTTTTTTTACAGTGAAGCTTCTTCGTTCCTCCTTTCTGCGGTTTTGCCCATCCTCAGCCGTGCTGATCGCCCGTCCCTCAGCCTGTCGCCTGTCGCCCATCGCGTTCAGCTATCGTCCTCTCTCGTTAAATTTCCTGGCTCCGCCACTGGAGTGACTAGATACCTGCGGAGATCAGCACACAGAGCTGTCTATATTAATTGTAAATTCTGATTTCTCTACATTGACTTTCTATCCTGCTATCTTCTCGTACAGCCCCAGAGTATCTTTCAACTCCTTGAGCGACTGGCTATGGAGCCCGAATGATTTTAGTTTAACAAAGAAAAATGTTGGCCCGTTCAATAACCCCAGTTTCAAGTTTTTTGGGAAGCGCCCAAAGGCAATTTTATTAAAAGTAAATTGTGATGGGACTCATCGCTATGGACTGTGGTCGCTAGTGGCAGACTTTAGCAATGAGATTGTCTTCGCTATGACCTTAACTGGCATGCAGTGGTGGATCCAGGAATGCGCATGTTAGCAAAGAAAGCGTTGTCTGATGGCTGGAGCTGAGCTATTCCTATTTTTATTCAGGAAAATAAATTTTGATTTTGATGTCATTGTGATTGTCCTTTATGTAACCTTTCTAACGAATGAATTTATATGAATGGTCGAAAACTACCATCCTCGATTTGCATGGAATTAACGGATGGTAAGTCATTTATCATTTTTGATGCATTTTGCATTGATGAAAGCAAATTGTGGTCCATGAATACATACAAACCTCTTGAGTGGATTTTGATAATTAAATTTGTCACTTCTAAGTTCTACCGGTAGTCCCTCCTCACTTTGGCTAAATGGAAACGTGACGCTATGACTAAACGGCGTCGTTTGTGAGATTCTTGTTATTGGGCCCATTGATACAACTTAACACCTTACATGTAGGCCCATTCCAACAATCAGCCCGCCGTTAGCGTCACGGCATGAAGGAGCAGTGAAGGCGAATTCAAATTGAATGACTGACGACGTCGACGTTGACAGTTACGCAATTTTGCGGCCACATAAATGCTACTCTAGACGCGCATGCAGCGGATTGTAACATGACGCCGGTCAACGACTGCTCCTTCCACCAAAGTATACCAAGCTGATATGATCAAACTCAAACTTGAACTCAATCGTCAAATCCAACACCTGTTTTTATACAAATCCTGAATTGGGGTTTTGAATTTTCGATCGAAGGCGGATCTTTTTTAAGGTTTGTGGTGTTATTGAATGCGTACAACGTGTTTGATAAATGTCTGTGAGAAGTCAAGTGTTGATTTTTGTTGTGGATTGTTGACAGGGTTGATCAAAATGGGGAAAAAGCTGACTTTGTTACCCGCTAATGATGTGGACTGGTCTTCTGTCAAGTACGAACATGAAGCTGTGCAAGGTTGATTCTTAGTACTTGTGTTGTTTTTTGTTTAAATGTGTATGGATTTTAAGAGGCTTGTATGAAGAATGTGTGAGAATTTTAAACTGTGTTTGGTCTGCAGCTCCGCATTTCACTGGATTCATGTTGAAGTTCTTTGTGATGTTGGCGGAGATGCCTTTGATAAGCTCTTTGATATTTAATCTCATCAAGAAGCAGAATAGGGTTACTCAGGTTATTTATTTAGTTGCTATTTCATTTGTCCGGCTTCTTTAGTCACAGCATTGCGCGGATCGTGTTGGAACTTGAAATGTTTTTTTGATTATCAGTTGTTAAGGAATACATCAATTCCAGAACCACCCATGTTCAGACCCGAATTTCCTCCACAAGGTTTTCCACTATTTCCATATGCTGCCAACTTCTTTTTCTTCTCGCAAAATAAGTACTGTACGGCTTAAAGATTTTAATTTTTTTATGGTTAATGCACTGCTCAGATGCAGAGCAGGGGGTCGTTGTTGTGGGTGAAGACGATAAACCGGAAGAACGAGTTTTGGTTGCTTTAAATTGCCTTCCACCATATGCTGCTCCGAGCTCCTGGACTCGTGACGTGGATGCACCATTTCGTTATTGGAAGATTCGTGACTTTGCATATGCCTACCGTTCTAAGCTTGCGTCCCCCACAATTGTAAGTGATTTGAAAATGAAATCTCTATGTTGTTTTAAGATTCAATTTTTGTGACATAATCATCAAACTGGTTCAGGTGGCGGAGCACTTTATCACAAAAATAGAAGAATTATGGAAAACCAAGCCTGAAATGCCCTTATTGATTTCCTTCAACGCGGAGGATGTAAGGAAACAAGCTGCAGCATCTACTCAGAGGTTTGAGGAAGGTAACGTTTTAGTTTCACTAATTGTCTTTCACCTTAAGATTTTTTGTTTTTGTTTGATTAACACCTCTTTTTATGCTTATAGGAAATCCAATTTCCATATTAGATGGAATTTTCATGGCCATCAAGGATGATATCGATTGCTATCCCCATCCATCTAACGGTAAGTATTTTGGTTTTGCAAACCTTAAGTATTGTTATGGGTTCATCAAGGCATTTTTCATGTAAATGGTCTTCGAGCTAGAGAGTTATAATTTTTTATCTATCAAGAAAAGTTGTAACAATGTCACCACCTGCAATAAATATATTGGCAGGTGGATCGACATTCTATCATGAAGTGCGTGAGGTACATAAGGATGCTGTATCTGTTTCAAGGTTACGCCAGTGCGGAGCTATATTGGTCGGTAAAGCAAATATGCACGAATTCGGGCTAGGCACTACAGGAAATAACCCTCATTATGGGTATCCCATCACACCCATGCATATAATTATATTTTCATACGTGACTGTGAACTACATTTGTTCAAGTAGTTAAACAAGGAGAACCTATCGTTACAGGACAACAAGGAACCCACATGCTGAGGATCGGTACACTGGAGGATCTTCCTCTGGACCTGCAGCACTTGTAGCCTCAGGACTATGTTCAGCTGCATTAGGAACAGATGGTGGAGGTGGATACATTTATAACATGTTACTGCATTTTTTGGGTTTTTTTTCTTATTTCTCTTTGTATTCTCCCTGACGATTATGGTTTTCTCGATGATGAGAGTAGGTTCTATCCGAATTCCTTCTTCATTGTGTGGTGTCGTCGGATTAAAAACAACTTATGGGCGCACTGACATAACAGGGTAGGTTTGATACTGAAAGGCATAATGTTTTCGTATCAATATATAGTAATGACATGTATATCAAGAATCCACTCACATCATTTATATAAATGTTGTAAACTTCTGCAACTTTGTTACTTATTCTATGAAGACAATTTTGCAGGGCATTGTGTGATTCGGGAACTGTTGAGATCATTGGACCAATTGCATCGTCAGTTGAAGATGTCATGCTTGTGTGAGCTGTCTAAAGTCATGATTTGAACTGATGCAATCTAAACAATAATAAAAGAGGAAAGTAAAACTTGATAGCCATATTTCGCTACCCTGATTATTCTGATTGAATGTCTTTATCAAATTGTTAGGTATGCAGCTATTCTAGGCGCATCTCCGTCAGACAAATATAGCCTAAAACCTGTAACTTTCTTTAAGAGCATTACTGCCCAGAATTTTGATCGAGCTGCCTAGCTGATTCTGTAGTCTGATCTTTGATTCCATGTATATCGGAAGGCTGTAAGGTAGTTTAACAAAATACGGCTCCTTGCAGGGGCCCCCGAGTTTTCCAAATGGAATGCCTGAAGATTCTGGTATTTTGGGATCTTTGCGAGTAGGAAAGTACACCGAGGTGAGAATCATTGAACCAATTTCAATGTTTGTTCAGTTTTTGATTTTTTGAAATTGTTTGAAGTGATTAATATTTTAGCTGTCTTTCTTTGCCAGTGGTTCAACGATGTATTTTCCAGTGAGATCTCCATTAAGTGCGAGGATGTCCTTAATTTTCTAATTAAGTCATATGGTTGTGAAGTGAGTCTGGGTTGCGACGATGTTCCATTTTGTTCTGTGACAGAAGTTTACAAGACTACAGCTGAACTAACACTAGGTTTGTAATTTAAGGTGAAGGAGATTGTTATACCGGAGCTACATCCAATGCAGGTTGCTCACATGGTTTCTATCGGCTCCGAATCCTTATCTTCCTTAACTCCTGACTGTGAAGACGGGTATTTGTCTTCAGCCCTATTTGACTAATGCTGTTAGCTAACTGCTGTAAGTCTCACTTGTTTTAATCAAAATATCATATTTTGTTCCCTCTTCAGGAAACTCTCTAGGCTGGCTTATGACACTCGAACCAATCTTGCACTTTTCCGCTCCTTTTCTGCTTCTGACTACGTAGCTGCGCAATGTATCAGGTCAGGTTCAAGTCACTGCTGCTTTGATGTAGAGAAGTAAAGCATCATTTAGACAAGATCTTTGCTTTTTGAATTACTACTCAACTCTTTCTTATTTTCTCTTCAGGCGAAGGATAATGCATTACCATATGGAAATATTCAAGAATGTTGATGTCATTGTAACCCCCACTACTGGGTATGTCCATATGTGCAAAGCTTTTCTACTTACTATCAGACTTACATGAGCCAGTATTCTACTTTTGAAAATTCTTATCAACATTATGAATCTTGAAACTACGCCAGAGTTGTATAATGCATTTTGGTTCGCAGCATGACGGCACCAAAGATACCTCCCAGTGCCCTCAAGGACGGGGAGACAAATTTGCAGGTTACAGGTCAGTTAGTTTCTCATATTGGCACTTCCACTATATAGGCATGGACAGGCAGTTGTTTCTGTTTTGAGTCTTATAGAATATAGAATTATCAACTTTATCCTTGCACAGGCTCCCTGATGCGATTTATCATGGCCCCAAACCTGCTCGGACTTCCTGCCATCTCTATTCCTGTAAGGACAGCTTTATCCAATTCGCATTTGTCCATTTAGTTCCACTTGCTGTGTAACGCTTCGAATCCTGATCCTGATAACACGGATACTTGCATTGTTCAGATTGGGTACGATAAGCAAGGACTTCCGATAGGACTACAACTGATAGGCCGTCCATGGGCAGAAGCTACACTTCTACGTCTAGCAACAGCTGTGGAGGAACTTTGTACAAAATCTAAGAAAAAACCAGCAGCATCATTCTTCGATATTCTGAAAGTAGAGTGACCTGTTATAGTGTCCTGCATAAAATTTACATATTCCAGTTTGCTAAAAGGATACCGATACATAACAAAACACTTTTTATAATAAGGTTACCAGTTACATAAGAATTGTAGCTCAATACAGGGCAAGGTAAATCGGAAGCTTGAGTTTCAAAGTTTGGTTAAGGATGAACAGCATTTCGTCAAAATGAGAGTCAATCGATCACTCCTTTCTGAAACAAGGATTCAGTCACAACTACTGTTTGTGGTTCTTATCTACAGCAGCACTTGGGACGTCCACGCCTGAAGGGTTCTTTCCTGGGTAGTTTGTCGTGGAAGTGTCCGACCCTATCATGCTGAAGAACCAAGGGAACTTCAACATAACACGGGCGAAGAAAAAAGAAGAAACACAGCGAGGAAATATTACCTTCTGTCAACGATGACCATTGATCGCAGCTCACAGTTTGCAAAACTGAAGAAAGATAAATAAATTTATTTGTGTAAAAAGGACGCAATGCAAATCAGTAAATCAAAAAAGCATGGGTAACTTACTGCTTGCTCATTTCCTGTTTCATCGACGGATGATATTCATTTCCCAAAGCACTGAGCGTGTGGAACAGAAAGCCACTGTGAGTAACGATTGCTATTTCCTTTTCTTTCCGGGTCCATAGCCTGGATTAAACAAAGGTTACGGGAAGTCTGGCCAGTGAGAAAATTTGATGCGGTGGCAGAATGAAACAAACCAGTTGAAGAATTCCAATCCTCTTGCCGCAACTTCTTGAGTAGTCTCTCTCACATCAGCCTTCCAGAAGATATCCTCATCGCTCTCGATCTGCAGGTTAGTAGTATTCGTTAGATTTATTATAAAGATTTATGCAACCTGTAATTTATTTACAATTCTTAGTTCTTACCAATGAGAAATCAATTGCAGGAAAGAGATAGTGGTAGTCGCTGATGTTTCTCCGTCTGTCACAAGGATGAACACCCTAAAAAGATGCTGAAAAGCTTTAGACATACATAAAAGTCAATGTTATGGATTAGCGTGCACAATTCACGGACCAACAATCACAGACCAAATGCTCTCGGCAACTTTCTACAGCCAAAAATGGGGGAGAGTCCAGACTAGAAATTGCCCCGCGGAAGCTATCTCCAGCGTTTGCCGTCATTAATGGTAAGATGTCCATCCTGTCAGTGTAGCCCCCACCACCAAAAACTCCAACAGCTGTTTGCATAGTCCTGTGTTAAACATTTTTTTAGAACCCGCTAAACTGTAGTGCGAAGTTCATTCAACAGACGAATTGTTCTTGTCCTGAGCTGTTTTACCTTAGAAGTGGAGATGTGATCACTAATTCTACTCGCTTTGAAAGGCCAGATTCATGAACATGTTTACGTAGGTTATCAACCTATCAAAATAAAAAAAATTTGAACAGGCGGACACTTGTGGAAAACGGTAATGTTTGAATTTAGTAAAACTCACCTGCTGCCAGCCTAGTGGAGTAAGCTGAGCATCAAAGTACTCCTGAGACATGTAAGCCTTGTAGTTTTTGTCACCGCCAACATTGTGAATTCCTTGGGCATGCCTCACCTTCATAAACAACAAAGTATATAAACAAACCCTCAGAACTCAAGCTTTAAATCGAAGAAAACAAATAGACACTAAGGTTTTAAAGTAAACAAATCGAGTATAAGACACCAACCAGATGAATTGTCTTGCAACGGTGCAGCGGATACAACGTAGGACCAGGCTTGATATCCATGTCTCCACCTGATTTCAGAAGTAAATAAGACATCATTTTAAACAGCTTTGACCACAAAACACCGGTATTGGTTTCGTCTTCATGATACAAAATGGAAAAAGTTCAGCAGATACAAAAATAAATGAACAGCATTAACATCAAGTTTCGGTGATTGTCATTTTCCGCGAAATCCTATTAACATTGTTCAAAGACTCTAACTGGCGGAATCCGGGTACATACACCCTCAATCATTGATAAAACCAGCTCAGGCGAACAAAATACACTATCTAGGATCTAACGGAACACGACATTGATCAATAGCTGCATAAACTGACACCTACCAAGACCTCAGGCCACCCAGTTCCTCATCTATATTAGGTCAACCTCAACCAATCAACAACTTAAACAGCATTTAGTACCAAACCCTAACATATCAGCTGTCACTAAGAGAAGTCAGCGATACAAAATCAACCAACCAACTCAGATAAATAATAATGTTAACATCTAAAATCACATACAATCTCAATTCAAAGAACCCATAGATGAAATATTGACAAAAATACACAAATCAAATTCGAGAGACAAAAAGCAAATCAAGCAGCTGAGAAATTGGGCAACCGGGAACACCAGAAATGGGTACCTAAAGGAGATGAGATGCTCAACTGAGCTGTTAATCTTCTGGTCTCCTCAAAGAGGAGAAAAGATGAAGAAGAGGCTGAGGAGAAAGGAAGAAGTCAGAAGTGGAAGAGAATATAGAGAAGACTACACAGTTGTCATATTGACCTGGACCCAGACATTTTTGGATATTTCTCTCTTTTTTATTAAGTTTTTATATTTAATTAACCAAATCTCAAAAAAAAAAAAAAAAAACAGATCAGATCAGAAACCAACTGGGGTTTCGATTTCTAGTGTAAAAAGATCTGATCTTTAATCCAGTTTCATCCAAAGATCCAACCTTTACCTGATTCAGATCAGATTTCAGTGAGCTCCAAATTGATGTGTTTTGGAGGAGTACGATGATTAGAGATGAGTCCTAACCTCCATTCATCAATCTTCCCTTCTTTGATTTTCATCTCTTTAACACTCATTTTCGTCTACTACAACATTTTGTCACAAACCCCATCATCAATCACATCAACACCCACAAACCCTAATCCATCTTACAAGCTTCAAACCTATCCATGTAACCTCTATGATGGAAATTGGGAGTTGGATTTTAGCAAAAGGCCTAT
This sequence comes from Echeveria elegans, assembly GCA_035048345.1. NCBI lineage: Eukaryota > Viridiplantae > Streptophyta > Magnoliopsida > Saxifragales > Crassulaceae > Echeveria > Echeveria elegans. The sequence continues at coordinate 418,333 of JAWWMW010000439.1, forward strand.
GTATGATGAGACATGTCCATTTCATAGGAATGCTTGGAATTGTTTGAGGAATAAGAGGGAGAATATGGAGAGAATTAATGAGTGGAAGTGGAGGCCTAGGAATTGTGAGTTGCGGAGAATTGATCCTTTGAGGTTTTTGGAGATTATGAGGAATAGAAATGTTGGATTTGTTGGGGATTCTTTGAATGAAAATTTTTTGGTGGCTTTGTTGTGTGTTTTGAGAAGTGGTGATGGTGGTGCTAGGAAGTGGAAGCGGAAGGGAGCATGGCGGGGAGCTTATTTTCCCAAGTTTAATGTTACGGTTGGGTATCATAGAGCCGTGTTGCTGGCTAGATATCAGTAAGTTTTTTTTTGTTAAATTCAGTATCCTTTTTGTATGTTAGATTACACTCAAATGTTGTTTGATTTACGTGATGTGTATGTGTGTAAATTTGCCGTGCTTTTCTGCGATTCGTTGCTAGACTTGGAGTTGGTTGTAATGTTGGTTACTCGGAAAGAGTTGGTGAGTGGGGTGTTTGTATTGTATGAAGTATTGAAGTGCCGATTAATCAAGAAAATCTTCTTCTTTTTATATATAAAATTGTTGATTACATTAATTACCAATTCAATTTTTTTGTCCTTAAAAAATTATACTTGTGGCAGGTTGATTTTTTGTTTTTGTTTGTGAACTTAGGTTATAGAAATCTTATGCTTTTGAACTGACCAAATAAGGTGGCAGCAAAAACAGTCGGATGACATTGAGCGTGATGGGCTTAAGGGAATACATCGTGTAGATACTGATATACCAGCTGATGACTGGGCTAACATTGCTGACTTTTATGATGTCTTGATCTTCAATACCGGCCACTGGTAAGCCTTACATCTTCCTCCACACAAGCTTGATATGAGTAAGTGTTTGTCAGTTTAAAGTCACCGCATCTATATCCATCAGGTTTCCGTAGCATATTATCTCATATTCCCATTTTCTAATTTATATTCTCATAACAATTACATATTGTGTTACATATCTCCATATTGTTTTAAATTTTTGAGGGCGCTAAGCTTTTTGTTTACAGTCTTCTTTTTTACCTGAATAGGTGGGGTTATGATAAGTTTCCGAAAGACAAACCTCTTGTGTTCTATGAATCAGGGAATCCAGTAGCACCGCCGCTTGATATGCTTGATGGGTTTAAACTCGTTCTGCGAAATATGGCATCTTACATTCAAAGAGAGATCCCTAACAAGACGTTGAAGTTTTGGCGACTGCAATCACCCAGACATTTTCATGGTGGGGATTGGAACCAAAATGGGAGTTGCTTGTTCGACAACCCTCTCGACAGTTCAGAGGTATCTACCCTCCTACGTCCAACTCCTTAGTCCGAACTAGAACTATACGTTTCAAAGATTGACCTTTTTAATGACTGACATTAAATACATTTTCAGCTCGATTCGTGGTTTGATCCTGCAAACAATGGAGTTAACAAAGAAGCAAGACTTCTTAACAACGTGATAAAAGAAACACTACAAGGCACCAATGTGCATTTACTTGACGTCTCTCATCTAAGTGAGTTCAGAGCAGATGCCCATCCCGCAACATTTCTAGGAAGGAAAGATGCCGTCGAGGTCTGGGGCCAAGACTGTATGCACTGGTGCCTCCCAGGTATACCGGACACCTGGGTCGACATTCTTGCAGAACTTGTTCAATACAGCTTACATTAGTTTCGTACTGTAAATCTTATTTTTTTTTCTCAGATGTTTTATAGTCAAGCTATGAATAGTTTTACCGGTATGTGAGACTTTATGCAAAAAAAGAAGAAGAAGAGATTTTATGCACCAAATGAAGATGAGCTAAGGAAATTATGGTGGGTATTGTAAATTATTAAACATTAGGGATCGCTTTATAATATCCATAAATTCGTTATCCTCAACCTCTAAGTCAAGATTCTGAAACCCTAGACATCCTCAAAACAAAATTCGATCGATCAAACCATCAGATTCAATCTTTTCACAGATCAAAGCTCAGCCCGCTTTCCAAAACCTGAAATGGCGATCAGGGCGAATTTCCAAATCGCGAAATCGATTCCCTCACTCCAACCACGCCTCATCAATTGCAGGCATAATCCAAGCCGCATCAACTGTAGCAGCAAAAGCAACGCCAGTGACGCGGACTTGTGGCTCAAATTCGCTACAGAAGTTGTGAAGTTAAAGTTGAAGAAGAAGCAGAGAGAGGAGGCCATAATTAAAAGCAGGAAGATTCTGTTTTGTGGGATGTCTGAATACCTCGGATTCAACGAAGATGAGATGAAGAAAAGATGGAAATTGATGGCTGAGATTGATAAGTGGGTTGTTGTTGAAGGGTTTTTGTCTGAATGGGGTGAACATTTTCATCCACTGTCTTCTAAATCAGTTAAGCAAATGGTGGAGGAGCATCTGGATTCCTAGAGCTCCGCTCCTCAGCCTGATCAAAGCTCAGCTCCTTCTGTCTTTCTAGGGTTGAATAAGATGATCGGAATGGATTAGACAGGTTTCATGGTTGGTGTCGATCATTTGTAATTTGATAACCAGTTTCCGAGATGTCCAGGACTCCAGGTTGGAGCGTTTTAACCATGGATATCAAAAAAAAGAATTTTACAGTGAATTTTCTCATCGAAATGACAAAGGCCACTACACTAGTCACTTGGGGCTTTAACTTCAATGTATCTCCCAAAAAAGAATGGAGTACAGTGGGATAGAATATAAAGAATTGGTTGTGTATAGTATATTTCCGCAACTTTTTGCCTTTCCCAACTTTGGCATGGATCTTCTCTTCCAGGAGAGACATGTCGGTGTCCAGGTCGAATATTCTGTTTAGGGCGTGCATATTGTGGAGTACCTCATCTCGAGACCTGCTGCTGCTTCCAACGCATCTAAGATGCTGCATTGGACCGTGAATAAGCTTGTTCAAAATCCCCATGCTGAGATCTTGGATTGTTTTCTTCTGTTTGGATAAGTTATCTCCCATTTTTGCATGACATTTGTCGAGTTCAGCTGCGCAGACTCTTTCGGAATATGCTCAAAGTTTTTTATGGTTGGAACTGTTTCGGAATATGCTCAAAGTTTTTTTTGTGGTTGGAACTGTTTCTAGCAAGTCCATCCATCCTATAAACTCGTTTAGCTCTTGGGAAATCCATCCTTGGGCGTCCCTTGCTTTCTGAAGTCGCAGCTCTTTATTAGCTGATGCAACGTCTTTTAGATCATCAATGTTATATACCTTGGCTGTGTCCAGCTCTGCAACACAGGTTGCAACATTCCTAGGAACATAAATGTCGATGAAATTCCTTACTCCTCCGAATGCAGATCCATTAGAGAGTAACACATGAATTTGCTCATTTAACAACAACGGAGTTTCTGATGCTGTTCATGTGCAAATCATATCAGCTTCAGCGGTCGATGAAACAATCTCTGATAAAGGCTTCCAGACTTATCTCAACATCCTTGTACTCTTCAACCAACGCCGCAACTTTCTCTTCTGTCCTGTTACTGACCACCATTCTGTTGCAGCCTTTTGCGACTAAATGTGTGTTCACAAGCTTTCCCATCTTGCCAGCCCCAATCACCAACACTCGGACATTTTTATATGAAGATTCTGAAATCTTAACAAGACCAAGGCTCCACAGCCGCAGAGCTGACAGAAACCGCTCCAGAGCTGATCTTAGTTTCAGTTCTCACTCGCTTCCCATCATTTATAGCCTGCTTGGACAGCCCACTGATCCTTCGACAAAATCCACCGCAGACTTGATCACTTGTTTCACCTGAGCTAGGATTTGACCTTCTCCTCAAACAAGAGAATCCAGTCCAGAAGAAACTTCAATTAAACAAGTGATTCACTGCATCTCCATTATACAACAAAAACCGATACTTGCAAAGGTCAGAAACCGGAACTCCACTTGGACACAATCAACGAGCAACAAATCACTTGGACATCCATTCTGTTACTCCCTCGACTCCTTGGCTTTGAGACAACGCAACAACATAAATTTCCATTCTGTTACAAGTACTAAGAACCGCAGCTTCTTCTATATGGTTTAGCCCACAAAGTTCTTCAATTGCTTGATGCCATTGCGCTTCTGGTATAGCAACGCATCTCTACCGGTGTAGTATGGACACTAACCCTATTACATTAATAATGCTGCTCCTTTCTCGTATACACAAAATCGGTAGGTACTTAAATAGGATCAAAATGCTAAATTTCCGAAAGTGCAATGAAAATTTTGACAACTAAAAACTCACTGTTGGAAGATGATGTTTTGAGAAGCTCAAGAGCTGAATAACTGTTGGATTTGGATGTGGTTGGTAGTGTTGATCCTGCTATCATTGTCATCAGCTAGAGCTTTCTACTAGAATATATTTTACGAGAACAAATAACTAAAAGTTCTTGTACAACTTTTCAGCCTAAAAGTACCATAAACTATGAAAGAAATGGGTCACACAAATCATTTGAATTCAATGAAACAATTGAATAGAAAAGGATAGAAGAGGAATACAACACACACAATGTTGTTCTTAAGGCAATTTCCCAGCAGAAGAAGAGTTCTTAGGAATAGGACTTTTTTTCGCTAATGCAGAAGAAGAGTTCTTGATTGATACCTTCCCCGGATTTTCAGCCGCGCTCAAAAACTCAGGTGTTTTTTCTCCAGGTAACTTGAATGAAACAGTCGGCTTTCGTGCAGTATTTTCTCTGCAACAAATTCCTTGAAGTTGTAAGAATTTTTGATTTTAGTGGGAGAAAAATGTAATGCTTTGGAACAGAATGTACCTGTTGGGTGTAACAGTTTTCCGCTTTGTTGATGATACGAAAATAGACTTTGGTTTTTCAGGCGTCGTGGTTACCATCTTGGCTGCTGGGATAGCCTTTCTGTGTTCCAAAAGGGTACTGCGGGTACTGCTTGGTTTCAGCGTTCTTGTAAGACTACGCGGCTTGTCTTGAACTTCTTTAACTTTGTTGGAATTTAGCTTTGTGATTTTCTTGCAGGCAGGCTTGTTCTCACTTTCTGATACGATATCTCCATAGCATTTTCCAGCGGACTGGATCCTTTTTTCCGAGTTAGCTTCCTTTAGTATACCCCGTTCCTAAATATTAAGATCCAACACATAAGGCACAAAAATGATACAAGGATTTTATTGTATAAGAATTTGGTTGGAACTTGGATATAAATTCAACTAACTTACATCAGTTCTCAAGTGGAAAGGCTTTGGATCGGTTGGTTTCAGTTTGCGATACTTCAGGATCTGAACATTAGAAGCAGCACCTCCCTCTTTCCGATTCGGCACTGGTTTGGTCATCTGCATCGAGTTGGGTGATGGTCTGAAGGTTAGTTATTTCAGCAATAGCGACAGTATGACACTGAAAATAAAATAGAAACATGTTGAGACAAAACTATTACCTTGAATAACTTGTTACTTGTTTTTTCTGAAGTAGGAACTTTTCGACCAGCTCTACGAACATCTTCAGGTTTTGCTACGGACTTGCATCTATTCTGATTAGTACCCGATTCATTCTCTTTATCATCATCAGCCTCCACTACAATATTGTCGTTTAATATCGGTCCAGGCTGTGGTTCCTCCGAAGCCTTTGTATCTTGTAGTACTTCCTGCTTCCCTACTTGCTTGAGATTTTCAGATACTTCATTTTCATCAGGAATTTTCAAAAGTTTGTCACAAGGCTGCAACATGTCATTGCTCTTCCGCGTCTTATTCTCCGCAAGTCCAACCTTTTTAACTTTTATTGAATTATCCACACGCCAAGGTCTGATGGTATTAGCCTTGGGCTTTGAAGCACTTGTTGTAGTATTTGGGGAATACCCTAATACCCTTTTCTTCCTACTCTCTTCGTCAAGCTCGAGCTTCTTCAACTTTTCACAAATTTTTCTAACAGGAGTTTTCAGCTCCAATGAAGCTTTCAACTTCACAGTCTTCTTCGGCGAATGAAAAACCAAAGCCTTAGCCACTCTACTCTTCACCTCTCCGACACACGCTTCTCCTTTCTTCGGATTCTGAACACTGTGGAACGCGTCATTTTTCAGTTCAGGGTTCTTATTCCTTGGAGTGGTCAGATACTTAGCTCCCACAACCTTAACCTTTGCATTTGGTGTCACGCTAGCCTTCGTTCCTTGCTGATTACATTTCGGATTCAAACCATCTATCCGTGTAGCCATGGATGAGGACACCATGGCAAGGCGCGAAACTGGTGGCCTTGTGGACTTGGGAGGAGCAGATTGCGGGCATTTAGGTTTCAGTTCAGGATTCTTATTCCTAGGAGTGGTCATATACTTAGCTCCCACAACCTTAACCTTCGCGTTCGGTGTCGCGCTAGCCTTCGTTCTTTGCTGATTACATTTCGGTTTCAAACCATCTATACGTGTAGCCATGGATGAGGATACCAGGGCAAGGCGCGATACTGGTGGCCTTGTGGACTTGGGAGGAGCAGATTGCGGGCATTTAAGCTTCGTCCTGAATATGGGGAACATCGAAATTCAAAACTAAGTCATCCCGTTCAAACCAAATGATCCAAAACAATAAAGTTTCTAGCTAATTAGCTTCACCTGTAGTGAACTAAATTCGATACTTACATTGAACCGCAGCGTCGGCTTAAAGCCTTCTGCAGCCTCACATTGGGACTTCTAGCTGCCATGACCTGATCACGACACCGTAGCTACAAACCTTAACACACAAATGGATAACAAAAAAAAATTGAATTAAATTAAACCGATTCGAACCCGAAGGACGAAATTCTTGTACACTTCCTCTGAGTCCAATTCCTCCTCATGCTTCTGATCACATCCTAACAAACACCAACAATTTCAAAATTAATCAAATCAACTAAACCGTAAAACCCTAAAAATCAACAAAAAGCACAAAAATTCTGAAACTCCAAATCAATCTAAAAAAATCCATTCCATACCAACACGAGAGCAGAACCAGTACCGATCGTCAACGCGAACCGGGTCTTTATCAGTGAGGTCAACGAACTTAGGCGCCTCGATCTCCTCGTAAAATGCGTCGGCACTGGTGTCGTACGGACCATCCATTTCCGGCAACGAGGCTAAATCTTCCATCAACAACTATGTTAAATCACTAAAGCAGGTAGCTTTCGCCTTTGTGAAGAGTCGTGGATATTATGAAAGATGCAAGGAGCGTCTAACTGGAGAGAAGACTGTAACGATGTCGATCTGGTCTTCTTTTGTTTGACGTTTTTGTGTGTCTGGTGAGTGTGTTTTTTTATTGTTCTTTTCAAATTTGAATTATTACAAACACTGTAACTAGCCGTTAGAAAACATGGTAGTAGACGGAAAAGGGTATTAATGTCAATTCTTGTGTCTGATTTGTCTCGAGCAGTTGTTCTTGGGCCGATATGGTTTGTGTGCTATCGAGGCCCAATACGAAACCCCAATTTGTTAAGTCAAAAACTGGGACCACCCGAAACTGGAAAATGCTAATTCTCTCTCATCGGATAATCGAAATTTGGGCTTCGGTTGGCCTTCCGAAATTCCCAATTCGAGTAGTTTAAA
>JAWWMW010000439.1:446569-458295 GCA_035048345.1 Echeveria elegans
TGAGGGTATTTAAGACATTTTGATCTGATTTACATGAGAATTATAAAACTCAAATAGGTGACAGAAAAAACTGAACACGAAAAAGTACACCAGATTCATGAATTATGTACATCAAACAGGGGACAAAAATTTCATGTCTCATCTCTTTCTGATTAGCATGATGTTGTCTCTTCAAGACATATTTTTTTACAGTCAAAATGAAAAGAATACTCATTAAAAATGTCGAACAAGCTATTAAGGATTAATGTAAAATATTGTGTTTCTATATTTGCCACTTTTTAATTTAAAAATCATTTAATATTGTAATTTAATCTAGAACGTAGGATGAATCAAGTGAATGGACATCATCTTTTTATACTTTTTTATTTTAAACACCTCTTTTTATTTAATCTACTCTCAAAAGGACAATTTACATTTATTTTTTTAGAAGTTGGGCGTTGTCAGCGCTTATTCATGGAATCAAAAGCCCGTTTCATGATAATTACAACGGAGATAAGTGACATTTTGAGCAGAGACGAAGTTTTTATTTTTATTTTTTTATTACAAAGACAAAGTTCATATGAACTGCCAATCAGTAAGAAAAATTTTAAAAAAAAGTAAGTAAAATTAAAAATATATATAAAATAAGGAAATACGTGAAAGGATTAAGTGTATATATAATATGAAATAGGGGCGGAGTCAGGAAATTCCTGACGCGTGGTTGGATTTACAAAGAGGGTTCGGGGTCAACGGTCCGAATTTTTTTTAGACAGTACAAGCTAATAAATGATAGATCACTTTCATTAACACTATCAATAACCACATTTTTTTATCCCGTCCTTGTATATCATTTCCAACACTACCACTATATGAATCAATTGAAACTCTAGATTGTTTGATTAAAAATTTATCCATTGAGCACCTAAATGACCAAATGAAATCACAACAAAATTACAACAAGGCGCAACAAAATCAATTAACAATGGACAATGAAACGAAATTGAATTTTCTATCGAGATGCACAATGAATCAATTGACAAAATCACAACATCAATGAATAAAATCGAAACAAGCAACGAAATCACATCAAAATCAACATTATTTGCATTGAAAAATGAAAACCCTAACCTATTTTTTGTGTTCGGCTCCACACCTCCGCTCCCGACCGCCCCTGCTGCTTCAGCCAGTCACTCTCGATCGCGCCTCCGCTCCCGGCTCAGCCAGTCAATCACTCTAGAACGCCTCTCCCTCGCTGCCGCTCGTCTTCTCCGTTTGCTTTCGTTCTTTTTTTTATATTATTTTTGTCACCAAAACGACGTCGTTTTAGTGACAAAAATCAAAAAAAGAAGAAGAAAGCAAACGAAGAAGGCGGTGCTAGGGGCAGTGAGGGCGGCTGCCGACGGGCAGGGGCGAATCAACAACGATAATCGAGGTTTTTCCAGGCCACGGTGGGATCGGCCGACCCCACCTGGCTCCGCCACGAATATGAAAGTATCATTCAACGAGGATACTTCATAAGATTTTACACTAATGGCAACTCATACCTATATCCTTCATCTCTTCGTAAAACTCAAACACACACTGTCATGTAACACCTTCAAAAACAAATCTTCACTCCGTTCCACACTCCCAACTCCTTCCGAAAACAAAAACTCAATATTTGGAGCATAACGTGACTCCTTCATATTCACGGTATAATGCCATTTCTTACTCCTACTCGAAGCACCATGGATATAAGATTGCCCGCATTAGAAGCAACAGATTCAGATTTCAGAATGTATCATTTTACCAAGAGTGTACCGCAATGACAGCATCATAGCTCAGCAGGCTGCTCATCCAGATTCCAGAACCTGAAATCAATAGACTGGAACATACCATTTGCAGATTCCAATCTCACAAATTCATATTCTACCAAAACAGCTTCAACACCAGCCATCATCAGAAGATAACGATCGACAACATGTCATGCAAAAAATCAACATCCATATTCCATCACTTCATGTGCAGATTCAGCAAATTTTCTTTTCTCGACGTATTTCGACTTTTAATCATCTTTCTAAATTCGGTCTGATTCAGAAATGTATGATATTAGCAAATTTTGGAAAACATTTCTAATTGAATCACAAAACACATTTTCAATAAATTACACTAGGACTATTTAATGCAGAAAACTTGTATTCCTAGCTTGGATGAGTGTATATCATTATTAGCAAGCATACCCCATTTGAATTGAAGAGGTGTTTTCATATCATATTCATAGCAGCAACTAGTTGTGCAACAATATAACAAAAGAAGCATAGCCTGGAACCTTTACACGAGCATATGAAAACTCTAACCGAGCGTATCTTACATGTAGACATTGGCTGCACGCACAAGACGACCATTCAGCTTCAATCAAAGGGGGAAAACCATTCAGCTGAGTCCTTAAGCTACGCACAAGAAAAGTGCACCAAACAAACAAAAAAAGAAGAAGAAATATACAGCATATGTTCAGCAAGATACTGCTCGACTGTGGTTATGGCTAAGAGCATGCAGCAGTCTTCCTCCCAACTAAAACCTACTGTTAGGTGAGAACCTGCGAGATGATTGGAATAACCGGTACGGAAAGGAAGGCTGTGTCCTTGACGAGCCATCGAATGGTGCAACATAAGGTCCAACAACGCAGAAGGGTCACAGGTCATTGTCTCCACCAATGATAAAAGGCGTTCTGAAAGGCGGGCGGCCTATGATTCCTAAGAGGCCTGTGAAATGGAACCGATGCATCAAACCTATTTCTGTCTTCTCTGTTCTTCTTTCCCCTTGCCCTCTTCCACGATAAAACAAACTTTCGTTTCCAATTGGTAGTCTCGTGTCCTCCATCATTTCCAAACTCCTCCCTAAACTTCATTTTCCATAATGCGTTGTCGGAGGTCAAGTACTGAAACTCTTTGCATTGACAAGCTAGCTTTGCTAAATCAGCCCCACAAACCAACTCAAATATCTTAAGCTTCAATTCATTATGAAGGCTCATCAAGCACGGGGGCTGCTGCAAGCCAGCTTTGTCGCAAATCTCAACAAGCAACGGAAACGCTAGCTTATCCTTCACCTCTTTATAAAACCTAAACACCGTACTGTCATGTCTCTCGCTCAAAAGCACACCTGCACTATCACCCCCACCCTCATTACTTTTCCGCAGCTCTAACTCCATACCCATACCATATTTCTCCTCATCCAATCTCAGACAGTAACATCCATTCTTGTTCCCACTTAAAGCACCATACACTAACAGATCACGCCCAGTCTTATACATTTTCACAATAACAAACTCAGGCTCAATGGAGCCCGACGCTACCAGCTCACCAAGAGTGTATGTCAGCCTCAACGTTGTGGCCCTTGGAGCATCCACATCCGGAATATGAAATTCATACACAAGCGCACCAGTCCCCGAATCCAATCTCACAAACCCAGAATCCACCAAAACCGCCTGAACAGCAACCACAACCAGCCTATAACCAGACATCACCACTGCTTCACCCTCCTTGCACACGTTCTTTAAAAAGTGAGGCATAGACCGTCTCTTCGCATTAAAATCAATCTGAAAATCAACAACCATACTCTCCTCTTCCACTCCAACTCCAGATTCTTCTAATTCTAGAGTTTCATTTCCAGAATCAGCCATCTCTTCATCCCAAACTCTAACCCCACTCCCTTCCACCTCCACCGCCGCCGATTTACCATCCTCCAAGCCCTCCGAATTACCAAAATCGACTATCCCGATATCAGACGACGGCACAGGCTGGCTTGATCCGAAACCTAAGGTTTGCGAATGCGGCGGCAAGAAAACAGATGAATCCGCTGCGTAAAACAACAAATCACCAGAAGCGACGCCGAGAGATTGAAGAGACACATCCGGCGATCCGATAAGCTCATCTCTGCGATTCAAAGAAACGACGACAGTAGACGAACCGGAAGCGGATGAGGAAGAGGCGACGATTCCGATTCTTTCGGCGATGATTTCTTTGAGTTGAGGAAGCGTGCAGTCGGATGGAACGTCGATTTTGAGAGTCTCTTTCGACGATGTTGATCGGAGTCGGAGCTTCATGATCGGAGAAGAACTACAAAATGGAGTGTTTCGCTTTTCTTGCTTATCGGAAAAGAAATGTGGGTTTTTTATAGCATGGGTTTGTGTGACTCTGAATAAGGCCGAGGCCCATATAGGCCTGTGAATTGTTGTGGGCCGATGTACCATGAGGCCCGATTATACATTTGCTATACGTTTGACATTTTAAGATGATGGTGAACGGGGGACTGGTGGAAGAGTTTGAGAAGATCACCTACTCGCCTTGTAGCTTGGTTTTTCATTAAGAAAAGATTCTTTCTTGTCTGAGAAAACAGAACATACAATTACAAGAACTCGCTGCATGAAAAAACCAAACGATTATGTAAAAGCTGCTATACCTGTTCCATCAGCAGCCAAGCTCAGGCTTGCTGCATCCGCCCTCTTCTGAGCTTGAATCATCTCTGGCAGAAACCTGAATGCTGTGCTTAGCAGCTTCTTAAGTTGCTGATGTAACTAACCAGACATCATATTAATAAACAAGTAAAAAAAAAACTACCTAACTTGCAAACATTTTTGTCTTGGAGCTAATATTGCAAAAGCACTTTTTCCCCCTTTTTCTGCTTCTTCAGTTCGGTCTTCTTGGCACTGCATTTCCCCTTATCTAATAAATTGTTATCAAATCAAAACATTCACATCATACCATGTAATCTTCCAAGTAGTCTTAAAAAACTTGGCATTGAAACCGTCAATACCTGGAGCCATGGAATCCCCCTAGTGCTTTCTGAGTTTCCACAATTTTTTCATCAGTTACTTGCTGCATTAGGCTCATACCTTCCTCGGGGGAAATTTGTCTCCCATTCCTCAAAGCCACTATATCCAAACTTTTTCCTAAACTCCGTCTGACCAAGCAAATTTGAGTAGAAATCAATGACTTCCCTCTCAATCTCACTCTGATTCATTATATGTTGCCATCCTCTCTACCCAATTTCAGAATACGTGTCACTTATTCTTATCCTTGACTGATGCATGAAAATAATTATTGTTTCCATCCCCCGGTTTCAACCATGAAATCTTCGCTCTTCGCACTAGTATTTTTTACTCTACCTCCAACCATTTATCCAACATAACCCTAAACTCATGTTCCTTCTCTATCAAACTCCCATTGAACCTGTCAGTTATCTTGGACTTCTGGATTTTCTCTAGCTCTTCTTTAGCTCGACTTCTTTCTTAAGTTTTCGAAATCTCTTATGCATTTCCTTGATAACACCTTGCGTTTTCAAAAGTTTATTCCACAACCACAAGACAAACATATGGGTTCCTCTACATCTGATACTTTTCCACACCTTCTCAATTTTCTCAAAAAAACCTGTTGCTCCACCAGATAATTCAGGAATTTGAACTAGTATTTTCTCTTTATAGCTGGACATTCTAATCCAATCAGAATAGAGCAATGCTCAGATATATATGGAAGAAGGATCTCAATGACGCATTGCTCAAATTTTAAGAACAAGTTTGTGTTTGCCATAGCATGGTCAATTCTTGAGTAGATAAGTCCATCTCTATGTTTATTAGACCATGTATACCTTTCCCCTATTGTTTAACAAGCGAACAGGCAAGATACTCTCATCATTTCCTGAATATCCTCAAATTCATATGGTAGAACAGGACTGCCCTAACTCTATCCTCAACTCCTAACACGTTGCTGCAATCACCAACTACAATTCAGGCTTCCTAGTATACTCCAGCCAGCAGCAGAATATCATTTCATATGGACCTTCTCTTATCCAATTGATTAAATGAGTATACAACAGTCAGCCAGCACAGGAAAGTCCCATCCGTCCTGTGTAGACTCCCATGAATAAATTGAGCAGAGCTACAAACCCATTGAAACGTTACACCTTCCTTGTTCCAAAGTAACCGAATCCTTCCATTTTCATGGTGCTCGTAATTATTTACACAGTTCCAATCACCCAACTTTTTCTGTATTTTCTCCGCTTTATCCTTCTTCACCCTTGTTTCTAGCAATGCAACACAAGCACAATTCATCAGTTTGAGACGGGAGCTAGTCTCTCTGTGCCTCGACGCCTTATTAAGCCCCCGAATGTTCCAGGTGACAATCATGGCACTTTGTCATGTGGTATTACAGAGCTAGTCCCACCCTGTAACACTGTAGACAAATTCCCTAGAAAATTTACAATAACATTCTCCTGCTCATCATTCTTTATTTTTTCTTTACCCTTTCCAGAATTTTTCTTTGGCTTAACGTAGACTTCCCCTTCTTCTACCACTACACTCTTATCATCTTTCCTCTTATCATTCTCCAAACAGGGCTTGTTTCTGTTGTTTTCTCAGGAAATTTTTTTCACCTCACAATTGTGGCCAATTTTCTGACAACCAGCACAATAAGCAGGAATCCGTTCATATACAACTTTCTGGCAAAACTGTCTACCATCGGCTTCTTTAATAGGGATTTCCACTCTTCTTTTCTGTGTTATATCTACCTCTATTAATACTCTCGCACAAGACACTCTTAGTTTCTTTTTTGTACACTCATCTGTGATTACTGGATGGCCCACACTGCTCGCTATTTTACTGAGACTTCTCTGCTCCCATAAATGTAGCGGCAAGCTAGGGAACTTAACTCAAATAGGCATTACTCTCAACATATCATTCTTCAGAATAAATTCAGATTCCAGGAGACCACCTCTTAATAACCAAAGGCATAAAATATATACTATATGGCCCATTCTGTAGAATATCATCCCTCTCTTGCTATAAAGTACCCTTCATCATGATAATAAATAGAAGGCATAGAAATCGTATTCCATACCTTGATTATGAACATCCTCACAGCAGACACGGTCAGCTCTCCTTCAACAGCAAAGAGGCAGTATTCTCTTTCATCAATTTTTACCAGCACTTCCCCTTTCACCGTATCAGGCGCAACAAAATCCATCTTGATACCATGAGTTGGTTGGCAGCCTGTTTCCCCGTATCACCTCCGCCCATGGCTTCCCACCCTGAATCTCCTCAGGAACTATTGGTTGGTGATTACCTTCACTGTTCAACCATTTTTCAATAGCTTCTAGGTACCCATCCGATTCAATACCTTCAGCTTGTTTAGCTCTCATCGACATACCCATCGTTTTTACCTCACTTCTGCTTGAAATAGCATCTTCCGATAGACCCAACTGGTCTTAAATCGACGACATCGCCATCAATCTCCTTTACGCTTTTCCCTTTCCAAATCTGCTCTCACATCTGGTTCCTCCATGTGTATTGATCACATCAACCTCTACAGATTTCGCCGGAGGCCTCCGTCCCCTTTTCGTCATCGGCGATTTTTTAGTAAAAGTCAACGGTCAACGCTCATTCTCTCTTAGGCACTTAAAAATGCCCAACTCAAATTTTGCACGGCCCATCGCTAACCCATCTACGTAAGATGACGTCATTTAGCGCCATATTCCTCTCCGCTTCCCGCGCACACGTCATCTTCTCAAGTCCATAAAAACCCCCTTCACCCATCGCCGACTCAAAACTCTCAAACTACAAATCACATCAACGCCTCGCAATTCAAACTCACAATGAAACGACGCCGCTACTGGCTTTTGAAAACGGAACCGAGCGAGTGGTCATGGACAGACCAAGCCCTAAACGGCGGCGTTTCAAACTGGGACGGAGTCAAAAACAAGCAAGCAATAAACAATCTCAAGTCGATGAAAGTAGGAGATCTCTGCTTCTTCTACCATTCCGGTAACAAAGCCAGATCAATCGTCGGCGTTGTGGAGGTCGTCAAAGAGTGGTATGAGGATGAGAAAGAAAGTGGTGGAGTTGTTGTGGATGTGAAGGAGGTTGGTGAGATGAGGAGGTGTGTTGATCTGAAAGAGATGAAGAGGGAGTTAGGGTTGAAAGGGTTTGGGTTGTTGAGGCAACCGAGGTTGTCGGTTGTGGAGGTGAGTGAGGAGATTTGGGTTAGGGTTTGTGAGATGGGTGGTGGGTTCGTTGGGGATGGGAGAGTTGAAGTTGAAGGTGAGGACTTTGGGGTTGAGAAGTTTAAATCTGGGGAGTTGAGTGGTTGAGAGTGAAGTGGGTTTTTTTAGGTAGTGATGTTTGTTGTTATTATGGTGGCCGGTGTCGCCATGGATGTCGGTGAAGGTGGATTAGTTATGCACTGTAACTGTTTGTGAAAATGCCTCAATGAAATGTTAAGTTTTCTTTTTGTGTAACCGGTTCATTTTGGGTCAAATTTCCTCACTTTTCGGACATATAACTTTCCACAGATAGTCAATACTAATGGGTGACCCGTCGTCCGACGGAAATTTTTTATATATTTTAATTTAATTTTAATAAATTTTTTTAATATTTTCCTCTCTAATTTTAAATAAATATAATTTTATTAAATTATTTTTAATTTTGTGATAACCCGTCATCACGAATGAGAAATATAAATATAAAAAAATTGATCATTTTATTCTTATTTCGATTTTTTATTATTTTAGTCAATTTAGTTAGAGGTTTGGCATTTAATTAGGTTTCGTTGGTAATGTAGAATTTAATTAGATATCGTAGCTAAATGTGTGTTGATATAGTTAGATACTCCGTATGTTTTTATATATGTCTATATATATAAAATAATTCAATCCACCACCATACATATACCAATCATCCACTTTCCCTCACTAATTCCTATATTTTTCTCACTAAAGACCCATTATAATAAAACTTTAACAAAAATGCCCTTCCCCACCCTCCTTATTTACACTACATGACATCCATCACTATTCATCCATATTTAATTGTATTTGATCAACTGATCGTATTTGACTGTATTTATTTGATTAGGTAGATTTCAAAAAATTTAAAAAATTAAGAATTTAAAAAATTATAAAATTAAGATTTGAAAATTTAAAATTATAAATGGAGTGAAAAATTTTGTAAAGCTTAATTAAATTGAATGAAGACATTAAAAAATTTCCGTCGAGACGACGGGAGTGCATCTAGTAGATGTATAAAGAGAAGATCTTGAACCACTTCAATCTTTGCAAAAACCCAAATTTTCGAATGAAGGTGATGATGACAATATGGAACACCTTAGCAGGAAACCTGGGCTTCATTGGGCCATTGAATTCGGCCCAAAACGTTAGCTTTCGTCAGCAGCTAGTAACAATCCTCTCTCCGTCCGTCTCCGGCTCTCCGCTTCCAACGGTTGCGAAACATGCTGACGTCACTCGCCGCTGCACCGTTCTCGAGACTCAGTTTCATTTGCAGGAACTCGTCTTCTGAAGATGCCAGCAACAATCAGTCACGCGGCGGTCTTTCTCGCTTCTTCTCGGATGCTCTCCCTTCTTCAAAGGTTATCATTTTAACTTTCAGCTTTTGTACAATTTTTGGCTCGAATGTGATTAATAATCTTTTGGTTTCTTGCAGGGCGGAGTTGTTCGAATAAAAGGCGATGAGTTTGTGCATATGACCAAAGTCCTGAGGTTGGCTGTCGATGACAGGTAATTAATTACCCTAAATCCCATTCCCAATTCCTTATTTTCGCCATTTTTGATTTCTTTAGATTAAGTGTGCGGAATTTTGTTAAAGTTTTAAATGTTGCGGCTTTGGGTTTGGTATAAAGTGGTTTCGGATTCGTGTTTCCAAGGGTAGAACTTTTTAATGGGAAGGGAGGACTAGTGGAGGGTCGGATACAACATGTTGAGCGTGGAGTGCTTGATGTTGAGGCTTTGGAGGATCCAAGGATTGTGTTTCCTCGGAGCACGCAGTGGCATGTTTTCGCTGCATTTGGCAAGCCGAATAATTTTTAGTGAATCATTGTTTAATGGTTATAACTTAAACTGATTATCAGACATTTTTTTACAGTTGGATTTGGCTAATTCTGTAGGTACCTTAAAAGGAGGACGGGCAGATTGGCTTCTCGAGAAATGCACAGTATGTCTTTTTTAGGCATTCGTTAATAAGAAACTGGAGACAATTTGCTGCTTACTCAATGGGTTATGTGCTTAGGAACTTGGGGCGTGTTCTGTGACACCATTGCTGACTGAACGATGTCCGTCAATTTCAGAGAACCGGATGGATAGATTGGAACGTGTTATTCTGGCAGCATCTAAACAATGTGGGCGGTTACAGCCTTTTGCTAGCTAAATTTTCGTTAGTTTCCTGTTTTGTAGTCTAACGAGTTCTGTCTTTATAGGCCAGAGACTTCACAAAATGGATTTGAACCCTCCTTTGAAACTCACTAGCCTTTTACCTGTTGTGAGTTTTGTCCGCACTATTTTGACTTTTAACTGCATTTTAACTGATTTCTAGGACCTTTCGTGCTATGATATAAATTGTGAAACATTTAACGCATTTTTCGCTACAACTGAAGAACTTTTACTTATTACTCCACAGGTGGCGAAGTCAGAGATGCCATTGATTGCAGTAGCTGGAGCACCTTCTGTCGTGAACATTTTGGTTCCATCAGAAGGAAGAGTCGTGTCTGGATTAATCATAACTGGACCTGAAGGAGGTTAGTGCCACCAGTACACAGTCGACCTGATCCAAATTGCTTTCTCAAATTGATCGCCAAGAAAATTATCATTCCATTAACTTCATAAGTTTCTCTTTACAGACTTCACGGAAAAAGAAGTTAATATGCTAACAGAATCAGGAGCGACTCCAGTTGGTCTTGGGCCACTAAGGCTACGTGTTGAAACTGCCACAATTGCACTTCTATCCGCAGCCATGTTATGGTCTGACTCTCGGCACACATCACTTTGATCTAGGCGGGTACTATCTCCACCATCTAGATCTAGGTAACCAAACCATCTTTTTCCCTCAGACACCATTCATACCAAATCGATCCATCTTCTTTTATGGTTATCTTTTTATTCATGCATTTTGTACCTCCATGTGAAACCTGTCCGAAATGTGGCATAAAAAACACCCTCCTCTTGTAACAAACATATCATATCATGTCGTGTAGTTAAGTATTTGTCTTCTCTCACTTTTTCAATTTGAGTCAGTTTTCCCTTCTGTGTAGTCTTAATCAAAATTCAAAGCTGATGTTTTTCATTTTCCATGCCAAATGATCTTTATGGCATTTTAAAAATGCGAATAGATGCATAAATGACAACACCGGCCTCATTCCGCAACCCCTTAAAGGAAAAATAGTACTTATATTAAAATTGTATACTATTTTATAGTATTCTTTCTAGGAATGAAAAACAGTGACTATATTTAATGATTTCAATAGTCAAAAGACTCGACAGTACTTTTCCGGTTTTCCCTTTTTGGTTTTTGCGTTTTTGAAGATTTTATGTATTCAAAGTCAAATTTTGTATCTTTCAAGATCTTTTTTTCTTTCTTTTCCGATTGATAGATTTTTAATTGCTTTGTTTAGCCAATGGTCGATGTCTAAATTTAATCTTTATTTTTTTTATTTAAAAAGATATATTGTCGAAGTTATGGAACAATAATTGCCCAACATTGCAAATTTCAAATTCCAAAAAATTGTCTAAAAGAATATGTTTCTTTTAATTCCAGTTTTGTCCTTATTTATTTCCTCTTATCCAAATCTTTATATAAAAGACAAGTAATTTCATGTAGAAAAGTCTGTGTACCAATACCATATGCGCCTATAAAAACTGACTCAGTCTTCATTTCAAGTCTTCATCCAGAGCCATCTAACTTCTAACATGACGCAGATTCAGCTAGAAAGCTT
>JAWWMW010000439.1:468930-481982 GCA_035048345.1 Echeveria elegans
CCAGTTGGTCTTGGGCCACTAAGGCTACGTGTTGAAACTGCCACAATTGCACTTCTATCCGCAGCCATGTTATGGTCCGACTCTCGGCACACATCACTTTGATATAGGCGGGTACTATCTCCACCATCTAGGTAACCAAACCATCTTTTTTCCCTCAGACACCATTCATACCAAATCGATCCAACTTATTTTATGGTTATCTTTTTATTCATGCATTTAGTACCTCCATGTGAAACCTGTCCGAAATATGGCATAAAAAACACCCTCCTCTTGTAACAAACATATCATATCATGTCGTGTAGTTAAGTATTTGTCTTCTTTCACTTATTCAATTTGAGACGGCTTTTCCTTCTGTGTAGTCTTAATCAAAGCTGATGTTTTGCTATTAATGTTGAATATATGAGCATTTTCCATGCCACATGATCTTTATGGCATTTTAAAAATGTGGATAGATGCATATATGACAACACCGGCCTCATTCCGCAACCCCTTAAAGGTCAAGTATTGGAAAAATAGTACTTATATTAAGATTGTATACTATTTTATACTGTAGTAATCTTTCTAGGAATGAAAAACAGTGACTATATTTAATGATTTCGATAGTCAAAAGACTCGAAAGTATTTTTCCGGTTTTCCCTTTTTGGTGTTTGCGTTTTTGAAGATTTTATGTATTCAAAGTCAAATTTTGTATCTTTCAAGATCTTTTTTTTTCTTTCTTTTCCGATTGATAGATTTTTAATTGCTTTGTTTAGTCAATTGTCGATGTCTAAATTTAATCTTTATTTTTTTATTTAAAAGATCTATTGTCAAGTTATGGAACAATAATAAATAATTGCCCAACATTGCAAATTCCAAAAAATTGTGTAAAAGAATATATTTCTTTTAATTCCAGTTTTGTCCTTATTTATTTCCTCTTATCCAAATCTTTATATAAAAGTCAAGTAATTTCATGTAGAAAAGTCTGTGTACCAATACCATACGCGCCTATAAAATCTGACTCAGTCTTCATTTCAAGTCTTCATCCAGAGCCATCTAACTTCTAACATGACGCAGATTCAGCTAGAAAGCTTGCTGGAGACTATCAAATCAAAGGTACGCGGCCTTAAGAGATCATCCGCAAAGAAGACCACCAAACCATATCTGAAAATGGACAAGAGCGCCAGCGTCAAGGTTGAGCTCCGTAGTCGCAAAGCCCGCCAGTTGATTAACAAGACCCTCAAATCTGCGGATAAAATCCGTTGATACTGGTCAGATGATGTCTTTATGTTTTTCGTGGAGGGTTTTCTTTACTAGGTAGATTGGTATTTATGTATGTTACTGGTTCTGTGATCCTGATTTGATCCGGACTTCTTGCTCTTCCAGTTTTATGGATTTGTTTGTACTTATTGCGATTTCAGATGTCAAATAGGTTCTGGATTATTCCTTGTCAGGTTTATTCTGTGTTTGCTATCAATTATATTCGGTTTGAATCCGGATATAATTAACCACTAGGCTAGCCTCTGATGAACTATTCCGGAGTTGGTTTCAAAATGTTGGGACCATTTATAGCCTCCAGATAAAAGCTACTGTGTTTGAAAATTCCAATTCCGATTCCCTATTGAGTGAATATTAATTGTGTCGCTCATAAATTCTATTGAATCTGAATTGTCATATTACTGCAATATAAAAGAATCTTATTCAATTTCTTGTACTGTGTAATAAAGTTATAAATATCTTATAATTCGATATTAAAAAAAAGTGTTTACAAATGAGTTTTTTTGGATAAAAATTCTGTTAATTCGACTCGACTTTCATTTATTTACAAACAAATTTCTGAAAAACATTATTAATTTTTTTTGCCAGTTAAGGGTGAAAACACACTGAACAAACTTTGGAAGAAAATAAATAAAACAATATAAATCACCCCAGAAAAAAAAATTCCATCAACAGACTTGTGGCAGACCTGAGACAACATTTGACAAAGAATGATCATCTTGGGGAAGTGTTGGTGGTGATGTCAATGTTACCTATTCCAATGTCCATTCCATTGTATGCCAGTGGTGCATACATCCATGTATCATCTGAGCTCAGAAGCTGAAGTCCAATAGAACACGCTAAATGAATACCAGTTCATCGATGGATCGAATGGAGTTGATTTCGATAAGTTATAATACTGACCTTGATTTGGAGCTGTAAGAATTTCACATAATGAACTGCTTCTTCCAACATTGTGCTAATATCGACTTTTGTACCATTTGGAACCAGGCCTTGTAAGATCCTCAGTCGCTCGTTTATGCGCTCTCTCCGTTTCTGAGATAAAATCCGGAAACATGCATAACACTCATGTCAGTCTGCGTTATTTCTTATTATGTTTGTTTTATTTGAGGGTTATTTGATTTCGTACCCTGGCGTAGAGGCTTTGGGGGTCACTCGACGCGCCTTTACCTGATTTACCTTTTGTCGTCTTACTTGTGTTAGTTTCTCCTTCTGTAACTTCGTGTGTGATGCTGGAGTGTTCTTCTGACGAGTGCGATGCGGAACTCTTTTTGGTAATAACCGCGTTACTTTCATCATTTTTAGTAGCAGCATTTTCTGGGACGACAACCTTTTGGTATTTTTCGGATTTCATGTTTCTTTTGCTTCTAGTGACCTATATTTTTTGCACCGGGACATATAATTGATTCATTAGCTTCATATCGATATTGAAAAGTTGCGATGATCAAAATGGCTGGAAAAAGTACTCACATCAGTCGCATTCCGAGATCTTTTCTTGCTCTCAGGTGTGTATGTGTTAGCATCAGCATTAGGCAAGTCGCGCTGTAGGGGTTGATCAACATCCAACTCTTGTTTCTCAAGTTCTCCTATGTCGGAAATGTCATACTGATCCGAAAAGCCTCCTAAATTGTATGACTTCAAAAGAGGTTCTCCAGCTGTTGGAAATAAATAAACTGGCCTTCGAGCAAAATCAAAGCGCTCCAATTCATCTTCACCGAAACAACTCATTTGGGAAAATAAACGGGTCCTGTCGAAGCCCTCAGAGACATCGTCGCGGTGGTAGAAACTTCCATCACGGTACAGAACACTCTGACCATCATCAGGACTCAAAATGCTGGTTTCTTGAGACGCAAGGCACTCATTCGAGTTACAAAAATCCGAAGAGCAAATCAATGAGCCTGGTTCTTTATCAGATGGCCAAATCTCCGACAGCTCATTCGGACACGAAAATCCACTCAGAAACTGTGACAATATTTCAGATTCATCCTTACTGGTATACATACCACTTAGCGAACTCCAAGCTTCTTCTGACATGACACCGGTCTCCTCCATCGAAAATTGTTTTAATTTTTTTTATAGCTATCTATAGCTAGTTAGCTTTATTTTTACACGAAGCACTTGACTGTCCGAAATGCTTGAGCATTAGACAATAACATCCACAATGTTATATACCCGAGTGGCTGGGAGAAAGTCCAAGCTAAGCGCAAGATTGACTTAAATTTAGCGTCAGCAAAAAAAAAATCTGGATTAGAATACCACTCCATTCTTAAAAGTAAAGTATATAAAAGCTACACGATGGCCTCGTCGAGGACTTGAAAAAATTCCATAGCCTTTCGAGGGCTCAAGGGACTTGGGAACTTATCGGGGGATGGTTGGTAAGTTTTTTTTTCCTTATAAAAAGTTTTTTGAGTTTTAAACTCTGCAAAGGTCTTAACTGGCAGAAGGCAGACGTGGGGAGCTTCATGTCATAAAAAATCCGAAGCTTGATAAGTATTCGTAAGTGAATATGGCATGAAATGTTGGCTAGGGGTTTCTCATAAACTTCATTGAAACATCCTCATTTAACACACATGATGTCAGTACTAAAATTCCACAGACTCATACATCAAACCAGCTCAGACCAGAATCAAAATCCAAATAGGTTTATTATCGAAACGTTCTGGTAAATAAGTCTGCAACAAGATATTGTCAGAAGGATTTTTTTTCCCCCCTGCGCGCGAACTCTGAATTCTTTTTCCTCATATCGACTGAACTTTAGGATACTAATGCAAAGCTTACAATTTAGGAGAATGAGGGAACTGTTCTAAAATTTTAAGCCTCTTGTAAAATAAAATAAAATTTTGAAACATATTTAACATATGCGGCGCATCGTTTATGTTAATACAACTGCATTAGTGAATAATTAGAAGTCTGTTCACTAATTGGCGCATGATGTCATTTCATTAAAATTCCCTAACATCCAAAATGTTTCCTAGATGATTGATCTAATATTTAGTACGATTATTAAATACTGGGTCGTGCACGATGGATTTAAATACTTAATGAACATACCTTTTTTTTTTTGTAATTATGTGTAGAGTTAGACATTTTTTAAAGGGAATCATAAACAATTTGAAGTCACTGAGTAATAATTTATGCTGCTAATAAGTATAAGCTAAATAAATACAAAAAAAACATATTACTGCTGCTGCTTACTTCGATTTAAATTTTCCAAGGGGACATTAGGAAATTAGACCTGGCTTATGAACATTCAAGAAGGTACATTCGTGCAATTAAAGTCTTAAAATAGAGTTTGAAATTTAACAAAGGACATTTGGAGAATATCCCCGAGTAATATCCTCTCCTTTTATGCGTTTACTTTTGATATTTATAAAATAAAAACTCAAATGTCATCATCAGATATAAAACGAACATAAGCAGACAGTACATATTTTCCTTATACATTTAATCTAAGTTTCGATGATGTGTGGATTAGTGTTTCGCAAAAATTTCAATGCAGAGTAATTAACATAATCATGCATTTGTACATGGGCAGAGTTGATTCTTCAGATTCTAGTTTTGACATAATGCATCATAGTGCAACCATACAGATATACAGTACAGCCGCGCTAGAATTTACTGCTCATCTTCAACTATCGCTTCACCAAAGCCGCGTTCTGATAGTCTGTAGTACAAAATACCCATGGTAGTCATGCAAGCCCTGTAAAAATATCCACAATAGAGGAGCCTTTAATTAAAGTATAAGCGTATAGCTATGGAGGAGGAAGGAAGTTGAGGTTACATGATGGCTATCACGAGAAGAATTTTTCTTGGATCCATTTTTGAAGGTTTCTGATGCCGAGAACGTCCTTCTGGAGCTTCACTTGCATTTATATCTTTCTTTGAAGGAGCGGTTACGGGTAGAATTGGCAAAGAGCTAGACCAGAAGGGTAGTAATGCTCTTAGAAACTTGTGACGGAAAGGTCCTGGAAAGTCGATAATAAGGAACTTGTGTTAGCAGCAGAGATGGCAAGAAACTGATGAATGTAATGAAAACTCATCATATTTTGTTTACATGATGATTAAAATTCGCTGCACTCAATGCTACACTTTCACAAAGGACTCTAGTAGCGTAGTTCGATGAGCCAAAATCATGGGGCCAATAAATGCATATACGAAGCAATTTCACAAATTCAAACTTTTACCTCGTCGAGAATACTTTTTTTGATCTGCATCCATATCGTCTGCATAATAAGGTATCTCAGAGCCTTGCCTGTCAACATGGAACCCTCCTTTTCTCGTCGTAGCACCAGGCTGAGAAGCATAACAATGTAAGTTAATATTAACTTTCATATTCACATTGTGATGGTACACGTACACCTCTCATGTAAATGCTTTTCACCTACAGGGCTAGAGGTTGATAAGTTAATCCCAGCTGGACTTGAACCATCCATGACTGAAGTGTCTACCGGTTGAATTTCAGATACCTTGCTTCCATTCTCCCGTTGCTCATTTGTACCAGATGCACAAATGAGTGGATCAGACGCAAATGCAGGCGGAGGGCCACGGGACCCAGTTGTTGGCACCGATACTGGGTGATTGCCAAAAACATTCTTCTCCATACCAGTCTGAACATGAAAAGTAAGTAGTCATACATAAAATATTACTGCCGAGCAGGAAGTTGCAAGCATTGAAGGTCTGTTATAAATGCATTTTCCCAGTTACCTAAAATACAAGCAGAACACTATTACATTGAAAATTATTGTGAATACATATTTACCCTGCTACCTAAAATACAAGCAGATTGCTATTACATTGATAATTATTGTGAATACATATTTTCCCAGCTACCTCAAATCCAAACATTCCTTATATTTTTCCCCTGATTATGACTTATTTATTTATAGAGTGATACTCGCGATATCAAATTCTACTGAAGACATGAATATTTTTGTAGAGATAGACTGCTCAAATATCGTACCAAAGCAAGGCCACTACCTGGATAATAACGTCTTTCAATTTTGCATGAAGCTGAGAGCCAGAATCTTTCACACCCTTAGGTGGCCATATCTGCATCAACAAAAATTGATAACATACAAAAGTAGTTCTAGTAAAAACGTGAATCAAATATTTCATCGACAGCCATGGCTAGAGTTCTGACAGGAGCTGAGCATCCAGGGCAAACATATCCTGCTGGTGCAGTATGTGGTGGAAAACTCTTGATATGGGAGGCCAAGCATTGTGAATGTATAACATCTGATAAAACAAAAAGAGTGTAAGCAATTCATAAATGAGTGGGATAAATATATTGATTTAATGGACAATCGATGAAACCAAAAGACTTGAGTGCACATACGCAAGCAACCCAATCTGGTGGTATCAGAATTTGTGCTCTCTTCCAAAACAGCTTGACACTTGCAGCAAGCAGGAGGCCAATCATAATCTCCATCTATTACCCACTCAGAGTATGTCCTAACCTGACTCAAAAAAAAATCAACGACTCTATAATTCTTCCATAAAACAGATATGTCATTTAGAAACTCCAAAAATTTTATGTATACTTTCCCGTACAATTTCAAAAACTTCTAACATTAATACCAATTTTCACCGGTTCCCCTAAGCAGTAATAAAAAAGAATCTAAATGTCCACATTTCCTACTCACATAGCCGAGACAAATCATCGATACCATGTTAACCAAAACACGACAGCTGAAAAAGAAACTCACCACACAAATACAGTGCTCATTGAAGCAGATGCATTCACCGCAAACAGGAACTTTGTGCACAAAACAGTACAACTTGGTCGCCTGAGTTCAAAAACCACTTTCCATTTAGCACTTGATCACAAACTCCATAGCATCAAACAAATACAAATCAAAATTCAATGTCAGTCATTCAGAATCAGCTAAAGCTCGAAACATATCCACTTTCAGAAACTCCAAAAATCAAGCAGATCTAAATCTAACTACACAACGAGTATCAACGATCATACAAAACAAGATTCGACACATACATGCAATCAAAATCCAAATCACGCAACCATACCTTCCGGCATTTGCATACCACCATCGATACACCGATTCAAACTCAAACCCGATTCCGATGATCGATCGACAGTACTCGATTCTAGGGCACGAGATTGGCTCCGATCTGCACGGTCCAATTTCAACGGCCCAAATAAATTTCCCCAATTAGATCGGAAAATGACCATTCGACCAAATCACCCTAATTAAACCAGTATCATATAAATACATAAAAAGTGCATTATAATATATCATTTTGCAGATGAAAGATATTACAACTGATAAGCAAATGACAAGTATTAAAAACATTTTACTAACAAAAAAACAAGTAATCGTTGTTTTCTTACTTATTTTTCGAAGGGTTCCACCAGTCCGTTTTCTACATTCCACATACCGTTAGTTTGTTTTGAAGCGTAAATTCAAAATCTGTTTGCCGATTTTGATTTCGAAATCGTTTATTATGTCAAAAAGTTGTAAAATTCAAAATCAGTTTGCTTTCATGTAACTTATATTATATCGTCATCATACATATATGCTTTTAAATGCCATCGGAAGTCTGAAGCCGGCAAGGATATTGTCTACCCAGTCAATTCAATTGATTTTCATCCCATGTAAGCCTGCATAGCTTCCTGTTTTATTAAGGGTGATCTTTTTTTCCCATTCCTATTGTTTATTTTCATTACGTTTACTCGCTGTTCACTGTAATGTAACTAATCTCTCGCTTACATGGTGGAAGGGTTTTGTTTGAATTTACTGAGTGTAGTGAACCCTGCAAACCCTTGGCTGCATGATACTAATGCATTCTAAAACAATCTACTAGTACACTTCTATGTTTCCCTGCCACTGATCTCAATGTATTTGCAGCTATGGCACTTTTGCTACGGGAGGGTGTGATGGTTTTGTCAATGTGTGGGATGAAAATAATAAGAAAAGGCTGTATCAGGTTAGTTCCCGATTTCAGACGAACCCTCAAAAGAAATATCATACATTGCCTGCAGAATATTGACTTTATGAGTTTTTTTAAATTTGCCAGTATGTAAAATATCCAAGCAGCATTTGTCCTTCAGCAGAGATGGCAGATTACTTGCTGTGGCATCAAGTTACACATATGAAGAAGGACACAAAGAGTAAGGCTTTATTCTCCGGATAGTTCGTCTCATCTTCATCTACCTTATTTTATGTTTAATAACTCATTTTGTTCTTTATTTCAGTCACAAGCCAGATGCCATATTCGTCCGCAGCGTAAACGAAATTGAAGTGAAGCCAAAGCCAAAAGTGTATGCCAATCCAAATACATAAATATCTAATGCGACGCTGTCGTGCTGGAAGGTTCATTCATTTTACCACAGCAAGCTCATGACCCTCCGAGCATATTCATCATGTCTTCTTTTCTCGAGTGTGGGCAAGGACTTTCTTGAATTATCCTTGCCATCATCAATGTTGACGTTATCACTAGGAACACTAGTTTGGCATAAATAACATGGCTTATGATGAATCCATATTGTCCGCTCCCTGGCCATAATGATTAGACGATAGCTAGCAAGATTAAGTGTGCATATGTAAAATCTTAGCTTGATAGGAACACTTAAAAATGCAGAGAACTGATTCCCATGTGATCTTAATACGTCAAGATCTTGCGCGCATGCTTCCGGGGAAACATGATTCATAGAGACGCAACCTTTAAGCTCATTACATGCACTACTTGCTGCATTGTAATTTTACTACTTACGTCAGCTACTTTCTAGGAGTAAGACCTCTTTAACTAAAGTCTAGAAAATGGCTGAATCCGATTTGCCTCTTGGATGGTCAGTCAATCTTGCTAGTTGCTACTTAGATTGAGTGGAAATGACCTCTCGTTGGTGTTGTTAGGGTATTATAGAATTGGTTAACTCAGTTCGAGGGATCTGTCGTCAGGATACTGCTGTTTGTTACGTCCCGATGTAGTTGTAATATATGTGTTCTCATGCTGCAGTCTCCCGCCTGTTTAAGGAATTCAGACACACAAATTGTATGTAGTCAGTAAAGTTTTAATGAAACTAATTGGGTATGAACCACCGGTTACCTGCAGGGCTTCGACGATTGACATGAGACCTGTGCAATGTGCAAGAAGAGATCGTTCCTTTGCCGTAGCGTTCTTTAGTTCTGCCACTAATGAGTTCATTTCTTCAATCTAGAAAATGAAATAAATTTATCAACTACCACGTGAGAAAAGGTGGCAAGTGAGAAAACATATTATTAAAAAGCAATATGTCCATGTTCCGTTATCAAACCCAAAAGCTACTGTCAATTTCACTTTAGAACCACATGGAGCATAAAACGAAATGATTCAGATTTTTCACCTTTGGAAGGAGGGAGATAAGCGAGGACATTATTGCCTGCATCACGTCAACAGCTGATCGAACAGCATCCTTTACGTTCTGGATATCAGCCTGTTAACAAGAACATAAGTTACAGATCTTAAGTAGGTTCCAACACTTTTTAAAATGTGAAGTATTATCTCATATAATTATTAAGAAAATTGAAGATTAAAATTCAATACCACGGCTTTTCCGGTTATTGGAAGTCTGAGAATGCTAGCCTTTAATGCCTCTGTTGCTCCTAGTATTGAACTCAGATGTTCGGCATCTTGAAGGAACCACTCCTCCAAATAAGGTATCTGTAATACATTTGTAATCATTAATTGCAGGCAATTTCCTTGCAATAAATTAAGAGGTGAAAACAGAAATAATCAGAACTATACGGATATATCAAGTTTGTTTCCTTTCCAATCTAAACTTTGAATACTTAAAATGAGTTAATTCTGGAAAGCGTTCTTTTCAAGAAAAAAGTCGCATTCAAGAACTTAATAACAAGCAATTTTTATGACCTCGTGATACGATATGAGATAAACTGGAGTATCGGACAATCTCAATGCTCTTTTAACTTCATTTAATTGAGAATGTAAAATATAAAGCACAATGTTTTGCATCTCAACTACTCGTAAGTAGCAATACACTTATGTTCCTTAATAAAGAAAATGGTACTAATCTGAAAGGAGATCATCAATGACTTATAAAAAGAATCAGTTATACTTACTTGCCCGCGGAGAATGTAAGTCAGCTTCAATCTTTTTCTCAGCATGTTTAATTTTGATCTTTTAATTGTGACGGAGCGGCGGAGTTCAGAAATCGTTATCCATGCATTCCACAGCATTTTCTAATGCAAAGACGGGGATCCAAACAGTTAATTTACACTGATAGCAAATAATATGCTGGTAAAATTATGCAAACACAAAGAGAAGTATTGCTCTATCAAAAATGATGAATGTATGAAGTACCTCAGCAGTGCAGCTTTGCATCAAGAAGGTATCTTCAGCCTGCGCATTCACAAACCTCCATTGCAATTGACGGTTGTACAAAAGTCTCAACAGGTGTGCATTGACAACAAGATTATCTGCCATCTTCCCTCTACGCACATCAGCAGAAAAACTTAGAATTGAAGTTCCATTGCTGGAACTGTTACTATACAATCCATTAACGCCATCTGCGCGAGAAGGACTACTATTTCCCCTCGGAGCATAAGAAACCGGAGTCATCATAAATTTGCTCGGGGAAGCGGATCTAGGAACTCCTCTAATAGGCGAAGGCGTCGTCCTAGGAGTAATAATCAGACCATCAGTTGAAAACCTCTTGGACTGAAAACATTTCGGTGGTCCCAACATTCTAGCACTTGGACTAAAGGACAAAGGTGAACTAGGGTCATGTAAGCGCCTCATTCTGCTATTAGTTTCTTGCCAAAACTTAGCAGAAACCAACGCCCCACGAGGCCCACTCTTCAATTGACCACTCAAACTTAACCCACCGTTAGTCTCACGTAATCCTGAAGTACTACCAGACGAGGCACTGTCGGTATCTGAAGCAGTTAAATCCGACGGCATACACAACTCATGAGCCGAATTCTTATCACGCACACGCAGATCTCCTAAATCCATACTCAATCTACTATGAAACCAATCATCATTACTCTCAAGATCCTTGACCAATGCGCTCGAACCATTAGTCCTATTTTCCGCAATACTATAATCTGTACTTCTTGACAATGCATTCACTGGTCTACTTCTTGCAGGCCACCTATGCTGCTCGCCAGGTCGATAATTCTCCATCTGATCTCCCCCAACACCTTCAGTCTTCCCTCTCAATGGTGTCGCTGTCCCTCTCTTCCTCTCTGGAGTTCCTTTCCTCAAACTCGGCGCTGCTTTCGCCTTACTAATAGGCAAGGAAAACGCCTCTCCTTGAAACGAAACGGACAAGCTTCTACTAGAAGTAAACAACATTTTCGATGCACTCCCTTCACAAGCATTGCTCAATCTCGCTTCCGGCGCGGCCGTCAATGGCCTAGTCTGTCCAACTCTCCTCCTATCCGCCGATTGCGACCGCTTCAACTGCCCCAATCCTGATGCAGCCACACTAGAATTTGAGCTGCTACTAACCCGAGAGACCAAAGGAGAGACATATCTCCTGGAAGACGAAGAGGATGAGCTGGTCAACGTTGTGGAAGTCGACGTTGACGAATGAGTAGCGCTAAAAGCTGTCGAAGAAGATGAGGTTGTTGCCGGCGAAGACGACAAGTACCTCGACGAAACCGACCTTGATCTAATCCTCCTCTCCCCATTCCCATTCCCACTCCCCCTACCACTACGACATTCCTCACCATTCTCCGACACAAACCCTAACAACCTCGTACTAGGGTTTCCACCACCACCACCACCTCCGCTCCCATCCAACTTCGACCTCCTCAACGCTACTTCACCAGAAACAGCAGCCGCCATTTTCAAATCCGACAACGACCCCCTTCGTCAAAGTCCATTTCAACCCTAAACCACTTCCCAAAACTCAATCTTCACACCACTCCACCACAAAACTCCAAAAGCCTCATAAGATCCGAAACTAAAAACTTCCACCTTTTCCTCCTCAAAAGTGCATCAAATTAACCCTAAAATCTTGCAGATCAGAGAGTGAAATTACAGCATCGAATTGCGGGGTTCGAAATTTGGGGGAAAGGGATTGATTTCTGGGGAAATTAATGGAGCAGGAGGAAGAAGAGGAGAAAAGATGTACGGGGATTATATGAAGCTTTGTTGAGACGTTCACAGTAAATTACTAATTGAAAATTTAAAATGTAATTTATTATTTGAAAAATTGGATTATTAAGGAAATTATACTTGTTAAGCGGAGTTAGTGGGGTTTTGATAGTTGGGAAAAAATATACTCCGTATTAGTTAAGTGACTATCAAGATTCTAACAGACTCAGGATTGGTAGAGGAGCTCTTGTCATTTCACACATTTTCTTTGCGGATGAGGGTATCTTCTTAATAAAAGCGAGTTCAAATGTCTTGAGTTGAGTAATATTTTTAAAGATTATAAATTCGTTTCTGGATAAAGGATTAATTTAACGAAGTTTAAGGTGATATTCAGTAGAAAAGTTGACATGGCAACTAGAAATACAACAATGAGGTTATTGGGTGTTGAGTAGACAATGAGGAATACCAAATAACTTGGTCTCCCCTTGGTTTTTGGACAAAAGGTGAGACCTTCTTAGATCCCTAATAGAGCGTACTTAGAAAAAAGTGTTAGGATGGAAGGAGAAATTGCTCTCTTATGCAGGTAGGGAAATAGTCATTACATTTATCATGATGGTCATTCCCTTTTATACGATGATTGTGTTTTAAAATTCTAGTTTTGGTGTGCAAAAGGATTTATGGTATTATCCATAAGTATTGGTGGTCGAGTAATGCTAAGGTGTGGACCATTCACTAGG
>JAWWMW010000439.1:489404-501869 GCA_035048345.1 Echeveria elegans
GTGTCGATGGAAAATCTATATTCGAAGAGTTGAGGAAACTGGAAAATTTTTCGATACTGTTCTGTTACCGATCTGATGACACTTTTCGCCATTGTGTCATTCAAAATTCGACCGCTAAGTGGTTACCCTGAAATTCATATTTGGCTATCGCAAGTCGACTGAAATTCATCAGTATGTCGACTAAAAGTGTTGTTGTAGTTCCATCGACTTTCCAACTTTTCATTGACAGTTTGATGTCCACGTAGACGCTAATATTTATATTTACGTAAATATTTTTTATAAAGATACAAAAAAAATCAGCGTCAACGTGGACGCTAAGAATTTTGACTGTTATATTAGCGTCCACGTGGATCGAAATCCAATCTGCGTCCAGCGATTTAGCGTCCACAATTTGCGTCCATAAATGTCCATCTGCGTCCATTTTACACGAATTTACAAATTTGCTTTTTTCTTGTAGTGTTTTTTATATTTAGCAGTCGGCGATCATAATTGCCAACCATAAATAATGTGTCCTTCATGTGCATCAAAATGGAGAGATTGTAAGGAGTGAGCACCACAGGCAATATGGAGTATAATTTTGCAGACATCCTGAAAGGGGTGCATCCATCAGAGCACATTGCATGGTTCGGCTTCAAAGTCTGAATTAATAACATGTGTTGAAGTGCTTTCAAGATCCGTCGAGGCACGAATGCACCATTCTACCATCATTGACAGAACGTGTAGCATGCAAGACATATGTTCAGCAGAGCTAGAAGACATGAACAATCTTTATAATATGGAAATAATGCACGGATAAAATATAGATTTCGGCCACACATTGGTACCCATTTGACTTTTAACCTGTTTTTGCGGGTGAAATCTTCCCTCGCTGGAAAGTCGACATTCAGATAGAATTTGATCATCCTTGTAATATATCATGCGTCGTTGTGTGCAAACGTCAATACGAACTAAGCTCATCCCTAAATCACCAAGTAGGTTCTTCGTTGCGTTGAAAGAAGAAGTGACTTCATTTACATGATCCAAAACACCTCTAGTTATACTGCATACCCATTCGAAAGTGGCTTTCTGAATAGTTGTGAGATATCTTGCATTAGATGTACTTAATTGATATTGATAATTTGATCTCGGTTCTACATCCTTTATATACGAGTTCCCCACTAGAATTCCAAAGATTGTCAAAATTTGCGGCAGTCTCATTTGGATTATCAATTTCAGAATCAAGTATGGATGGGTAGGTGCTCGGACTGGCCATATCACGAACCACTTTACAAAAACTACTGTCAAGTAATTCACATTTGTCATTAGCTGACCAATTTGGTTCGGTGGTGCAGATATCTCATCATTATAAAAAAAAAAAAGTGAAGGTTTTGCATGAGTTCCTCGGTGCCGTGTAAATTCCAATTGTAATAATTTGGACGGAAGTCGTATGTGTACAAGTAGTTTTCCACTTCATACACAGATTTTCGATTCCTGTTTTTGCACTTGTTACATGGACAACTGATCAGTGTATTTTATATCCTTTATTTCGCTTGTATTCTTCGCATTTATCATATAAAATCGGTCGAATTCTACATGCATATTGTTGTTTCAAGCATAAAATACACTTTCTGATGATTTTACAGGTCTGGAGCAAAACTTAGCAAAAATGAAAATAATAGGGGCAAAAACGAAGGTTTTGGTTTTTTGATTGAAACAGCTGTTTAGTTTACGCATATGTGAAAATGATTGATAAAATTGCATGAGTACTTTAATCCAGGGATGAATCTAGAAGGATGAACCTAGGCTAATATTATGTTTGCCAGAGACAAAATTAGAAATTTATGAAGTTAAATATTCTTGAATTTGAAAAATAGCTTAAATCTGACCAGTGCGGCTATACTAACGATGAATGGCTAGCTTAGAAAGTATTCAATGAAATTAGCATAAATCTGACCAGTGCTGCTAAAATAATTGAGTTCTGTGTTAATAGTTCAAAATTCCTACCTATGATAATTTTTACCGTCTTATAAGATTGCAGGTATGTAATTCAAAATTCCTACCAAAGAGTACGTTCACATCGTCTTCGCATGTCTTGTCCTACATTAGCCAAACCTTTTATAATCAATTCAGTTTATTTCATGAATCACTCAATACAATTCATGAGTGCGATTGGTGAAGTTATTCCCTAGTCGTCATCTTTTTTATCATTTATTTACAACACTTGTTACCAACACTGAAATAGAACCCTCAAACCTTTAGAATTATTCAGTTTATACTACTAAGTTAAACTGTTCCTTTAAGTTTGACACTAGATCATCATTGTCCTTTATAAATTTCTTTTGACTTATCATATTCGTTACACCAGTATGAACTGCATGTCAAAAACCGCATCCGACCATCATTTTCA
Source organism: Echeveria elegans (assembly GCA_035048345.1). Classification (NCBI taxonomy): domain Eukaryota; kingdom Viridiplantae; phylum Streptophyta; class Magnoliopsida; order Saxifragales; family Crassulaceae; genus Echeveria; species Echeveria elegans. Next base: position 491,791 of record JAWWMW010000439.1, read on the forward strand.
ATGAAACCTTTCTCTTGTAATGCCAATAAACCTACAAAATCCAGATAATAATAACTCCCTGTAAGCTTGGTCGTACATTCAACATATCGCTCTCATATTAATGCATCCATCTACGCTTCAATTCACATAAATAAATATACTACACTTTTACTCAACACATCGATTTATATATAAGAATAGATGTACAAAAAATGGAAAAAAGCCATAAAAGCCTCCCCTCCGAGCTCTAAAGATGAAGAACTGCTCCTGTCTGTAGAGAGAAGTTCAATCAGCTATTGTAGGAGTGAGGATAAAAAAACTCCGCTCAACTATGTGACGCTCTGTTCGTAAGGAAAAAGGGTAGAATTTTGACTAAATTTCCGTTATCCCCTAGCCGCCAATATCCAAAAAAAAAAAATCAATGGAAATATGTCGGCAATCAATGGGAAACTAGCCAAAACAAAAAATCAATGGAAATATGTCGGCTACCTCTTGTCCTTTACCAAACAACAAATATGAAGTATTTGTAAAGTACTACTAGTAATTTAATAAATACATTCTCTTTAATAATTATATTAGGGGTCAATTATTGTTTGAAATAAATCAAAAAGTGGTTTATTTCAAAATGACTCACAAAAAAATATTTTATTTAAAAATAAATAAAAAGTAATTTATTTCAAAAAAAATTATCATAAAATGTTTCATTTGAAAGTGATGTATTCCCAAATGAATCGCCAAAAAGTATCTCATTTGAAAATAAACCAAAAGTGGTGTATTTCAAATTGAAAAGTGGTGTATTTCAAAATGGTTTATTTGAGCAAATAAACATTTTTTTACCTATAATTGACCTCCTAATGTAACGTTTGTATTTTGGTTAAATCAGGTTCGAAGTGGTTGAATTGAATGTCAGCGACTGCTGTCACAAGCCTTCCTCTAGCTTTTAGACGAAGGCCTCTAAGCGGACAAGGATCGTCTTCGTTTTTCTGTCCCAGTATATATTGTGAGCACCCGGATCCTCATCCTCCACCCCTCCGTTCGTAAGATGATTTGAATTTATCTTCGCATCAACAACAACAAACAGATGAGGTTAGGGATGATGAGTCGATCGGTCTGCTACACTTGCTGAATATGTTCAGTGTTTTTCAGGTAGGGAGAATTATAATTTCTATTTGGGGCTTGAGGGTCATGCACATCCTCATTTGTAATCGACACGCTCCAGACATCAGTTATCAATAAGGCGGCTGTGACAAACTAGCCGTTATAAAAAAAAAACTACTCAATGATATGAATTAAGATTATTCATAACATTTAAAATTGATAATGAGAATCGAGTACCTTAGCATCAAAACTACTATAGTGTAGTACTATTAAATTAGTTACAATTAACAACTCGATGTTTTGGATTATATACTGACTTGATTATATAGTTTGGGTTATTGGTGACAGTGACACTTTGAAGTTATTACAAAAGAGAAAAAGTAAGCCAAATGTGTAAACTGAAGTTAACTCAGGCAGCTGCACGGGCACTTCACAGATGATGAAACAGCAGGGAGGAGGGAGGAAGGAACACAAGTTACACAACAGTGCACAACTGCCCTAATTAATTGAGAGTTGAGACAGTAGCCGAGGAAAAAGATCTCAGAGTGACCCATTTGAATGATCCTCTACGTAAGCAACCAGACAGACAGTACATCACATTCAAGGCTACCTTTCAAACATGCATGCGCAAACTCCTAAGAGCATCTTGAATGGAGGTTGCAAAATAAGGATGCAAACCCAATTTTGCAAACTCAATTTTAACCCCAACCTTCAATGGGTGGTATGCAAAATTAGGTTTGCAAACCCAAAAACCCCTTGTTTACTACCCAACTTCACCCCACCACCACTACTCTCACCCACCAACACCACCACGACCCATCACCACTCCGACCCACCAACACCACCCACCATGACCATCATCACTACAACGACCCACCACCACCATCCGTCAGCACCACGACAACTCACCTGCCAAACCCTAAATCTGAAGCAATGCTGAGAGGAACTGAGATTGGAAGGAGTCGGAGGAAGGGGAACTGAGATTGGAGGGGAATAAGATGAAATGAGAGGAGATTGGAGGTGATGGAAGGGAGTGATTAAACCTGAATTGTTTAATGGATAGAGCCTGTGAACAGTGTGTTTGTAAATCAACAACTCAAACGGTGGGTTTGTAAATTTTAATATGCCACGTGGGCAATTTTTGCAAATCCAGCACAGTTTACAAACTGCGCTGGAGATGCTCTTAGGCATCAGGAGGTAAAAGGCAGAGTAGGGGTGACCTTGATGAAACCAATTTCCTTAGCATTGCCTGCAACACATGAGCCAGTACTTTCTAATCAAACATATGAAATTCTGGCAAACTCCCATCGTCTAATTCTTTAGCAATCACACAATTTCTAAGACAATAACAATTTACGTCCTTTTGAGTGCATCCAACACTTCAGAGGCACAACCTCTTGCAGGGAATAATGTCAATGATTACCAACTAAGTTAGAAATCAAATTTCCAAACTTCGAATGAATAAAATGGTGATTGTTTCTCATTTGCAGATGTATGTTGATTTGGCTGAGCTCTTGGCCTCTTGACTGCAAGAGGCTCTGCAAAAATAGCAATTTACCCAAGAAAGAACAAAAACTGTCCTAACGGATAGATCTGGATAGAGTTTCAGGAGCCAAAAACATACAGAGACTGAGCCTTCCATTATCAGTAGAATTGATACTAGTAAACAGCAACATATTTTGTTCTGAGATTATGACAAAAGGTTGAGAGCTACATTGCAATTCTTTTAGCCAAATGAAGCCTTGCTGATGATATCCGACATATATACAACTGTCGTAAAGGCTTATGGTTACAACATGGTTCAAACTTTAAATAAGTTGATTAGGCGATCCGCAATGGCATTTTGTTGGTTGATATTTGTAGGGTTGAAGAGATGTCCTTTCAGCAACCGAAATCGTAGGCTGCAAGTCCCTTGAGCTCTGGTCCCATGATTTTGGTGTTCTGGTAGCTGAAACAAAAGAAAAAACACAAATATTGTAGCCGAGCTGTTAAATGAAGTTACATATAAAAAAAGATAGAACTTCCAAGTTGTAGAAGTATCTACGCACCTTTCCATCTGGAAACTTCCAAAAGGGCCATCAGCTGGAATTGTTCCGCATATGTCATTGTTTGAGACATCACTAGAATTTCATTAGCAAAAAAATGTATCAGATGGTCAACAATAAACCAAACATCCAAATGCATGTACTGTAACTGACGCAGAGATCATATGAACTCACAAGCTTTTGAGGTTAGTGAGTGAAGTAAGCTCCCTTGGGATGGGACCAGATAAATTGTTATCATTCAGGCGCCTGCCACCAACGTAAAGAGACTTGTAATTTAACACCAATTATAAGGTTTTTACGGATTCAAAATCCAAAAAGTGAAATGGAGTTTTATGCTTACATAAATATGAGAGATTTCAGCTTACTGAATGACTTTGGAATTTTGCCCTCAAGCTTGTTGTCATAGAGATCCATGCTGATTAGATTCTCCAGCGAACCTATTTCATCGGGAATCTTACCTCCAATGTTGTTGTTATACAGTTCCCTGCAAACAAATTAACAAACAGAACAATTTAAAGTTAAACATATGCCCACCTACACAAATCTTTTACCCCTGTAAAACGAATAATGATAATAATGGAATCCACATAAGTGTCAAATAAAAGACCAACAAATATGCTTATATAGTTGTATGTAGAGCACCTACGAATGAAGAGAAATTTGATCATAGAAAAAGAAGAAGATGCGATTCATACAAGTACTGTAGACGCTTCAGCTCACCCAACTCGGGTCCCAAAGTTCCAGAGATGTCAGAACTTCCCAAGTCCCTGAAAACAAAAATCAGATGACGTCACATCAAAACTCAAAAAGAGATCACAAATTAGAGAACATAAAACTACGTATTCATATGGAAATCACACAACATCCAAAGCTGATTGAAGTAGTACATACAAAACTTATCAACAAGCTACAAATAAAATATCATCAAGGCAACAAAGTTAAACTTAGCAGCAAAAGTGATCAACCAAAAAATAGGTGATAGACGAGGAGGCTACATACAGGCGGACAACATGGTTGCTGTTATCACAAGTGACATGAAACCAAGTACAAGGATTCACTAAAGTTGGATCCCAACTCTGCAACACATTCTTCGGATCAGTAAGCCTCACCCTAAAAGCATACAAAGCATTTCCTGCAAAAACACCCATATCAGCACCAAGCACAAAACTTACTTTTAAAAATAAATTCAATAATTAACGCCAACCCCAGATTCAGTTCCTACCAAGACTTGAAACATTTCACAAAACCAGAGATAGAAACTCAAACCCCAATCTGGGTTTCTATCTATTCCTCTAAACTAACACAAAGCATCTTCCTCTTCATTTGGAGCTCAAACCCTAGAAAAGATGGAAACTTTAAGGGGTATGCGTACCTTCTGAGTTGCTTGAGTAGGCGACGGAGCTGGAAAGGAGGAGGGAGAGGAGGTGGAGGCGGAGGTCGGAGCAACCCATTGGAGATAGAAAAGGTAGAGATTGATGGAAATGGCGGATTGATTCTTCTTCCAGTGTTGTTTGTGTATCTCTCTTTCTCTCTCTCTCTCTCGCTTTGCTTTGTGAAAGGCTCCAAAACGATGAAGGAAAGAAGCGGGTTCGGCTCGGTCGCTATGAGAACCAAAAGATAGGCAGGGGCGATAATGTAATTAATATGATAAACGGTGTCTGATTGTAATTATCAGCAAATTCTGGTCCTTTGGAAGACTTTTTCTCTTTTGAATGTGTTTGCTGATTTCTCATATTTAAATGAAAATGAATATATTTTATAACTTAAAAATACAATTACATATGATAAAAATTAATATATTTAAATGAAATGATTTAGTTCCCGTTTGGTTGCGGAGAAAAAAGGAGAGGGAAAGAAAATTTAAAGAAAAATATTGAGTGAAAATGAAATGTATGTTTGATTGTGAGGGGAATAATTAAAAAAATAGATAAAATGAGATTAAATTATCTTTTCCTCACTTTTTTCCCCGCAACCAAACGGAGCTTTAGAGTTTAGACATGTGGAATAATGCTGAATCGAGATTCGAGAGTTATCAGTCTTTTCCAGCAATGAAAACAGGGAACAGTTTTCATTCAGTTTGTTACCGAGGAATGCCTTGTATTGTAGGGGAAGTTGAGAGGCGAGAGCTTTCAGTGCACGGTTGCTTGCATCTCATCCTCCTTTTCAGCTTTGATCCAAGCAGCCTGCAAAATAGATAGGACATCAGAGATATGGATTAGGATCAGATCATGAGAAGAGTGATTTCAATGAGTTTCCTTGTCGTGTTCGAGTCGCGAAATGTGAGGCTTTACTGAATTTCCTATGCTCAATCCACCACAAGCTGCTTGCATCCCTTGCTTCTCTTTGCGAAACTGCAGAATGCTTTTCCAGTTCTTCTACAATCTGCTGTTGAGCTGAAGCTGACTCGCTAAAACTCCCCCCACACCTCCGGATGATTCTGCTTGCTTGCGGTTTTCAGTTCTTGTCACATTGATCTTGTCGTCAGATATGAGACAGCTGCTCATTTTTTCTTTCTCTTGTCTGGAAACATGCTTCACTAAGACCTTGTCGAGACTCTCACAGTCTGCAGCAAGATGTGCTGCTTGTTTTTTTTGGTGGCTCACTCGATCATTGCCTGATGCTGCTACTTGCATTTTCTGCTTTTCCAATCTGTGTACTGGCTTAATCAAAATTTTGTCAAGACTATCTTCACTCTTTCCACGCCCATGCTTATTGGCGTCCAGGTTTTCTTTTTGACATGTCTTAAATGGTTGTGCCTGATTCGCTCTGTTGAAATTCGCCTCATGAACTTCTTGTTCAAGTTTTGACATGTGCTTCACCAGGCATTTCTCCAAGCTAGGGACTTCTGTAGCATCCTGTTCTTCGTGATGGCCAACTCGACTATGTGTTCCGCCAGTTTTAGGTCTGATCGATTCATACTGGCTCCCATGGTTCCTTTTGGCTGCTTCGATGAATGCATGATTAGTATACTTCCAAAACCAGGAACAGCCTCAGAACAAGCACAGTTACGGTTGTTTGGACTAGGTCTCTGTTCATCAATCCTTCGCATTCTCATATCCTTGTTCTTCCCCTTAGCGTCTAGCACCTCTTTCTCGAGTTTAGAGATGTGCTTCACAAGAAACTTATCAGGACTAGGAAGCTCGGGGGATCAGGTGCTTTTTTCTTGCTGAGGCTATGTGCCATATCTGCTCCAAATGACGACATTCTTCTAGCGAAGTTGAGAGCTTCATGTTCCTTACTATTTTCTTCTTTAGCCAATGCAGCACTCAACCCACAAGTAGCAACGCATTTAAGCCTATCTAGCATCATATACACCTGCTTCTCCATACTCAGATCGGGGGATCAGGTGCTTTTTTCTTGCTGATACTAAATGGTTAGCTTGTGCTTATAAGTTTTATGAAAAATTGAATTTTTTAAAGTTTTTTAGATAATTTTTATTATTATTTAAAGTTGATAGGTTTCGATATCAAAAAATATGACGAGTTTGAGGTGTTTAAAACCAAATGTTTGTACAAGACTACAAGTGGTGTTTAAGTCCAAATTTCGCGAATAGCGGTATTTAAGTCTAATTTACTCTTTTTTAATAACCCATCCCCTCTGCAATCAGGCTAGCAATGGATCATGACTGAAATGGTTCAATTAGTAGTGAGCTCCTTGATTGGATCGGACTTAGGAGTGACATAATCCAAACTTTGCAGTACATGTGATCCGACTCATACACTATGACATGTATCTACTTAGTCCTATCAACTAGACAACAACAGAACATGAACTCACGGAGTTTAATGGAGTCATAAATTGTATGGGGCTATGCCTATGGGTTCGTGATGAGATAATGCGGTTTTATAAAAGACGTTGTCAGGAAAAATATCAACATGGAAAGAAAATGATGAATGTAGTATATTTAAACGTTGAACTGTCCGTAAACAGAAGAAATTTTTTTTTGTCGAAGACATGTTAAGGGAAGTTATCTTATACTCTCTCCGTCCCATTTTATTTGTCAAAAATATGTGATCAAAAATGATTAAAATTTCAAGTTACGAATAAAAAGTAAATATGTATTTGTAAATAAAGGATAAAATGAAAAGTTGACAAACTTAACGGAACATACAAAAAAGTGAACAAAAATAATGAAACATAATGAATAAGTTAAATACCTTGATATTGTAGAAGAAGTCTCTCTATGAATTATTTTGAAGGCAACAAACATTCTTGCAAACACTTGTAAGTACGAGGTGTTTAGATGAGGTCATGATACCAAGTCCTAAGAGTTTATCAAAATTTATTGGTGGTGTTTTTATTGGTAATGATTAAAATATAATGTACTTCCTATGTCATCTTTTATTCTTATATTTTTATTTTGGATGTTCCGTTTTGTTCTTCCTATTTTCGGTTTGTGTAGTTCTCTTTCATACTTTATTTCTCACAAAACACCATCTTTCATACTCCCTCCGTCCCATATTTTTCTTCTCATTTCCTTTTTTGGTGTCCCAAAATTTTCTTCTCATTGCCTTAAATGAAAAACTTTTTCTCTCACATTTATACCATCTCTCCAATTTATTCACTTTCCACTCATTCTCTTTCATACTTTTATCTCACAAAATTTAATTTTTTATAAAAACGTGACAACTACCAAATGGGAAGAGGATATTGGGACGGAGGGAGTAACTTTTCTGCGAGGTTTTTTTTATCTTTCGAGTAGTTCTCTTGTTAGAATTCCAATACTGTAATTATGATCAAACACCAAATAAAATAGGAGAAATAAGAAAGCAAAATGATAAGAACATTTGTTTAACCAGTATTCAAGGCATGCGATTTTAGTATGAATTGGTTTCAATACACAACTTACAATCACACACAAGACCAGCGGGCTTCCGATCAAACTCTTGTCTTTTCTACCAAATTCCTGATTATTCCCGAGACTCTCACCTTAATCCTTAATTACTATTGTGTCTTGCTTATTTTGCTCTACAACATTAATTCTATTTATAGAAACATAAAAACCCTAAATAGACTATAATTAAAAAATCCTTAATCTATTTGAATTAAAAACACTATATCCAATCCAATCCAATCGTTAGTCTCCAAAGCCCAACACCCCCTCATGTTTAATGGACATGCCGCTGGTTCCAAAGATTTTCTGTGAGAACTAACAGTCAATTAGAAGAATCTATATATATAATAGAATAGGGTGAACGAAGATTCAAATATGAACTGTCCAAAATACCCCTCTTCTATTTAATTTTTTAATCACGTTTACTCTATTTCACGTGACCACACAGGTTCATTCCGGCCTATTAAAAATTTAAAAACAATTATAATTTAAAATTAAAATTTTAAAATTAAAAGTTTAAATTTATACACAACACACGAGCCCGACCCAAGGTTGTTAAAATTGCGTTTCAACACGTAAAATCAGACGATTTTACGTGTTTACTTATGCATTTCGAGTTGAATCGTAGGTAAAATCGTTTTCTGCCAAAATCGTTGGTCAACTCGATTTTACCTTGGTCAAACTCGAGTAAAATCGTACAAAATCGTACGAGATTTGCCCCAATTAGTGTGGATGGCAGAGGCGGTGGTTGTTGTGGTGCGACTCTGGCGATGATGGAAGGCTGTGTGAAGAAGCTCTGAACTCTCGCATATGAACCCTAAAGCCCCAAATTCTGTTCTGCGTTTTTGTTTCTGTTGATGAAAGGAGAAGTTTTAAACGGCGCCGTCTTCTTTTTATTTTAGAATGGCACGCCTGCTGCTCCCTTTCTTCCATTTGGGTCTGCTGCTTCAAATGTGGGCCGAGCCCACCTCCCTTTAAACAAATATGTCCTGCCAGGACAAGCATACAGGAGCATAAATGTTTAAATTTGTTATTATTTGGTTTAATTTTAGCTTATAGACTTAGTAATTTATATTTATTTTTAATTGTTATTTTTATAATTTTAAATGATTATTAAAGACAAAAATATAATATTTTATGAATATCTAATTGATTTTTATACATATTTATAAATAATAATATTATTTTAATTTTTAGTAAACTCGAACGATTTTACCGATTCGATTTTACCGACCAAAACGATTCAAAGTAAAAACTCGATTTTGACAACCTTGACTTCAAGTACACTAGATACATTTACAAGATTAGCATCAGAAATAGAGAGGTGCGACAAACTCTGAAACTCTTTGTAACTCTCAGGAATCCCACCGCCAAAATTGTTCCGATCCAGATTAATACCTTTCAAACTAAGGCATTATGCAAGATTACTTGGAACAAAATCAATAAAGCGGTTGTAGCCCAAATCTATTGATTCCAAACTAGTATGGCTGAACAGTTAAGCTAGATTTTTCAGTAAATAAGTTATTCCTCAAGTTCAGCACCCTGAAAGAGGGATGATTCGACAATGTACCCGGAACTGGACTAGTAAATTCACAAGAAAGAGCTATCAGTTGCCGTGTCTGTGTCGGACATGCCTGTACACGGCGGGACACGCGGGACGGCCTACGAAAAGCTGAACCGCGGTGAAGAGTTGAGCTGATGAGTCTCAAAACGTCGTAGCGTCTTATTAACCTAACTAAAAAATGACGTAGCTTCTTAATAATAAAAGAACACAAACTCTAGAAACATGCGGCTTGTGGGAAGGGAAGGGGAAGTTGCGGCCTGCGGAAACGGACAGCGTGTTTGATGATAATCGACGAGAGCAGTTCGCGATTCGACGAGAGGGACTCCTACGCAGAAATTTTCATGCGAGGATTACTGGCTTAATTGCCCAATCGCAGTTGCATCTCACAAGCTAATTGTGCAGCTTTGCTCTCTAACTGGATCAATATTTCCTTCTGGTATATTTGGTTGGTAGGTTTGATTTTTAAATAGATTCTCATGAATGCATGCATCTTGTTTTTTTTTTTTTTTTGGAAAATCTGTTTTTTACAAGAATTGAAAATTTATCGTATTAATGTTCA
>JAWWMW010000439.1:501969-515474 GCA_035048345.1 Echeveria elegans
TTGTTTGGATGCTCTGCCGAATAAATGTTCATATGTGATACATGAGAGGTGAATTGGATGATCTGTCTTAATGTATGTCCAGGGATGAAAGTTGATGAGGTTGTTTAGAATAAGGAAGAGGGAGAATGTGGAATATCGCTACGTTGTTGTGTGTCATTTGGGTTGTGACAATTCTATATGGGTAGATGTTTGCATTTCGGGTGCCGTCTCTTTGGGGTTGTTCATGGCCAAAACTGCAACAGGTGTGTTGCTCAAAATGGTTACAATAGTTTCAGATTGTGCAAACACAAATGCACATAGTTTCTTACTTATGGATTTACTAGCGCACTGAATCTGAGAAAATACAATTAATTGTACTTTCTGTTTTGTGAACTTTAGATGAGCGGCAAGGGATCTTCAGATTTTTCCATTAAAGTTGCTGTGAAATACATTTCCTTATGCACTTGTTGCGATCTTATTTCATGTGCAGGTTATAAAACGCTATGAAAAAGAATTTGGTAATTCAGGATTTTGTTTGCTTATATATCCTAAAGTATTCACTTTCCACATTATTCATCGCAACAATTTTATGCATTTTTTGACACTTTAAGCAGAACTAAATACCAAAGCAATTTAAGGGGAAAATGGAAGTGAAACCAAATGTTGAGAATAATGTTACCTGTTTGATTTTCAGGTAATATGCAGGATGTGCTGACCTCAACAACTTGGGAATTTGTAAAGAATATCTCCAATGGTAATTTACGAGAGTCATCATGCTCACCTAGGCTATAATAGGAATCCATTCACTTGAATCTTACAATGAATCAATAGTTGCTCATTTAGTATCGCCTTGTGATTTTTCCCATTGTTTTTTAGAGAATTGTCCGTGCCCCAAGAAACCTATGAGTAGTGTAAGTTCCTTGTGTTGTCCCATTATTTATATTTCAATCCGGGTGCGTTCTGGACTAATTGACGTGTACATACATGGTCGACGAATTCAGGTACCAAAATTACGTCTCAAAAGAGTCTTCGAAGAAAGTACTCTCGAGTTAATCCGCCCTGTAAATTATCTTTCTAATCCCTGTACATCTGACAGTATAATATTAATCATCTCACATGTCTCTAAATACTCCTAATGAGTGACAGGTGATGGTTCTGTCTGGCCATGATCATGATCCATTGTACAGTTGACGAAAATTGGCCCTGTTGTGTAGAGGTAGAATCGAAACCTTTAGCAAAATTTTGTTCCTTCACTCGGCATAGCACTCAGCTTATGATGTTGTGCAGCATACATTGGGAATCATAAGTATGCAGCAAGGTAACGGAGCTGCTGTGCAAAATGCAACAGATCCCGTATCATTAGTTTCAACAGAGATATGCGCTCTTACTGTACAGCTCTTTATATACTTCTGGTAACAAGTGATCAGATCATTTATATTAAGATCCAACCAACTGTTAATTCTGAATATGAATTGATCATTGTGGATTTATTAGGTATGCCGAGCAGTTCATTGCAACAATTCTCATCCTTCTATTTTGGTGTATCTTTTTAGCCTCAACTTGCAGATTTTTTGAGCAACACCCGGAAGCACATATTTGGAGATGGGACAGGCAAAGAGAAAAAATGAAGATGAAAACTGCAAGTACGAGATGATCTGGGATGCTGAAGGGTCAATGCATTTAGTCAAGAAAGCGATAAAACAACAGAAAGGTAGCGCGCTTATTTATTTTTCCTTATCAAGTTTTGTCTCAACGCTGAAAAAGTTTCTGACATTATGTTATCCGACTCTGATCAATCAGGGGCCGGTGGTGCCACAATGCGAGCAGACGCAAAGAAACATGCTGCAGCTTTTGCGATTGATGTCAATTTAGAGGCCGGATCAGAAGCAGTAAGTAAACCACTGACGAAGTCCAGGAAAATCACTGACTAGATTGGTGGTCCAGAGATTGATCCGGGCTCTGGGAATGTTATCTGTTATCGCCATTGTCAGTGTTCCCCCTCTATATGATGTTGCTCTTCAAGGACTGGATGAACTAGCAAAAGCTACTTTGAGGCATGTCTGTTAAATTCGAAAAATCATTAAATTTTGCTCTTCAAGGACTGTCAGCAGCCACACTATGACAAATATCTCTCCACATTCTCAGCTTTGCCATTGAAGATCTTCTCATTTCTAGCCCTCCAGATTGTACCACAGCCATTTTTAGTATCTTCGCTTTCACTGTCTTCCCTTTTATCTACATTGCACGCCCGATATCTGCTCTTCACTCCAGTTCAGTGGCTTATTATGCTGAATCCTCAGCCGACCCAAAACCTTGCTCCAAAGAGTATTCGAGTATGAACACTCAAAGAAAAGATGCTGAATAGACTCATCTTTCCCACACGACTCAAAACCCGTCCAACCTGTCCTTGGTGCTCAGTCTACCATGACAAATCATCCACAGTATGAACAATGCTCTAGGCCGACCTCCATTGATATATAGTAGTTTCCTCCAAGCTACTGCTTCCTTATGCCCTCTTAGCTCCAAGTAAACCATTCCAGCTTGAAGTTTCTCTTCCCCATGATTTCACCGCTCCGATTTTATCTCTGCATTTCAATATTGCCTTCATTATCCACGAGCATGATTGGCGCACTTGATATTTCATCACTTCTTCTCCTTTAAAATAGTAACAGTGAACCCATTTCACCCACATATTATTAGCTTTCGTACATAAATTCTGAGAGCACCGTAGAACTTAGTGCTAATATGTGGCAATATTTTTGGCCAACATGATCTCGGATCAAGGGGAGATTCTGAGGGTTGATTCTGAGCAGTCGATCAGAATCTGAGACCTCCGTGACTGCCACGTCACTACCGATTTATGAATCTTTATCAATTGGAAATTGGTAAAGACGAAAATATCTGGAGCTTTTTATGTATAAATGATTTGTCATTTTGGTCAGCATGAAGCGGCGTTATGAGTTATGACATTTCACATGAGCTTGATGTTTTCTTAATCACTGTGAATTCCATAATATGAGTTTGACCGTGCATAGACATATCTGTTGCATCCAGATAATATGTTTGTAGAAATTATTTTGATCTAAATGGTTTTCTGTTATGTTAAAATCTTGTCTGTAGTTTTTGTTGTTGTCTTGTTCTAAATAACGCTCAAATTGTCAAAGATCATTGGTACCTTACGTAGCCATCGTCCGATACTCTATTGTTTTGTTTGCAACTGATTGTTACTCTGAAATTCAATATCATTGTGTGCATTTCGTAACCTAATATTTGTCCTCATCTCTTGTGCAATGTTTTATGTGGGAATGACAATGAAGTAGGGATGGCAATCGGAGCTGTCATCCCGCCACCCCGCCCCGTGATTAATATTAATTAATTTCTGATTAGTCCTAATTAATTTCTGATTAATTTTAATTAATTTTAATTAATTTTAATTAATTTTAATTAATCTTAATTAATCTCAATTAATTGCGGGACAGGGTTGGTCGGGTCAAATTTGCCTTAATTAGGATCGGAACGGGTCGGGACAGGACAATTTTGCGGCGAGGCGGGGCAGGACATTTTCGACCCGCGACGGACAGGTCCAATTTGCCTCCGACCCGCCTTCCTACAATGAAGAAGCACCAAAACAAACCCAATCATGTCCTGTGGCTAATCCTAAGGACCTTTCCAGTCACATTTTCTTGTCTGAAGATAAAGGTTCTTCGCCAAGAATTGTATCCGAGACATTGAATTGTTCTGCCACTGACTCAAATGCCGACAGCTTTTCAGTATCAAGTTCCTCTCATCGCAATGTAATTCATACATACCCTCAAAAGTCAAACATGGAGCTTCCAGCCGGAGCAGTTGTCCAATATGTGGAGCAGGACTGCTACCAGCATTTGAAGTGTTTCTCATGTTTTTGTTCCTATGCACACTGTAGTGGAAACGAAGTCATTGAATCAGAAGCCATTTCGACAGCATGCCGACATCTTCTATCATTCATGTTGGATATGTTAAAAAATATACATAACTTGTTATACATAATGCCCATAGGAGCAAAACCACTTTTTGCGCATCTAAAATATAGAGATGTACATACCAATTTTAACTAGCACCATTGGAGATGCTCTAATATGTTTAAAAAACCCTTTTTTTTTTAAAGATAACAAACAGGAAACTGAAATAGTCGGCATTCAGACAATACTTATGTTATGTTCCCGTAATTAAATATTACATTCAACCCAACTGAGTCACGTATAAAGTGGTGGACACTCTAGTAGAAATAAGCAAACTGAAATAAAACTATTAGATGAATAACTGAAAAGCAAGCAAACACTTCCAGAGGTACATCAGAAGTTGATCCAAAATCGTGCATGTCTTTTCATCAATGCTCAAGTCCAGATCATTGCGAATACTCGTCTTGTAGCTTGGTTTTTCATCCAGAAAATTTTCTTTTCTTCCCTGAAAAAAAAAAAGAAGAGAACATGCAATTACAACAACTCTCTGCATGAGACAAAACGATTATATCAAAGCTGCCATACCCTTTTTCTTATTCTGCCTTTTCTTTTCAGTCTTCTTCCGCTTCTTCTTGGCACGGCTGCATTTCTCCAAAACAACCTCGCTTTCCCCATCATCTACTTAATTATTATCAAATTAAAAGATATACCAGAATAAGTTAAGTAATTTCAAAACCAACACTTAAATGAAACAGAAACATCAGACTACAAGAATATACCCGCTCCATCAGCAGCCAACCTGGACTTGCTGCATCCTCCCTCTTCTGATCTTAAATCACCACTGGCAGAAACCTGCATATTAAGCTTAGCAGCTTCTTCGGCCACTCGTGCTTTGACCTGTAACTGGCTAGACAGATCATATTAATAAACAAACCCAAAAGAAGAAACTAAATTGCAAAAACATAACACCTCCAGCTGTAATAAGATTTTTTGGCTAGAGCGAGTGCCGAGTATTGCAATACACCTTTTTCTTTTCCTGTGTTTTCTGTTCAGTCTTCTTCCGCTTCTTCTTAGCGCTGCATTTCTCCAAAACAACCTTGGTTTCCCCCTCATCTACTTAATTATTATCAAATTAAAACATATAACAGAATAAGTATGTAAATTCAAAACAACCACTCAAATAAAACAGAACGTCAGACTACAACAAAGATGGAAATTCTGCAAAAGCATACCTTTCATCACTAACTTGTTGATTACCGGAGGGGCCTCAAACTGAGAACAGAAACACTTCAAACTTCAAAATAAAAATGATAGCTAAAATTAACACACATGAATCAAGGAAACCCAACTTACAGCATCATCTTCAGAACTGTCACTCTCACTATCAGAGAAACCCCTAGCAGCAATCTCACTCATTACTTCATCAGAAAACGGCGGATAAACAGTTAAAAGAAAGTCGCCCATAAAACTCTTATCAAGATCAAATGCCTTCTCGGTTTCTTCAATGCTTAGAAACATTACGACTGCTTCCCTATAAACATGCACTATTAGATACAAAATCAGAGCAACATGGCATTGGGATAAAAGGAAACCACAGAGTTTGCCGTTACAAACCCTTGATAACCAGTTTTTGGGTTACTGGAAAAAATGAGAATACTGGAAATTCTACCACACTTGCTAAAGTGTTCCCACAAAACTTTTTTCAGCTGTGCACGCCAAAAAAAAAGAAGCACCGACAACACATTAAAAAAGAAGTAAATGAAAAAATTGTTAAGGAATGGTAGAGCAGTATACGTACATCTTTTTTTAGGGAGTGAAGCGTCGAAACCTTTGACAATTACACGTGATAATGCGCTGCAGTTACAACAAGAAATTAACATCACAATCATAATCACAGTTAATAATAAAGAGAGAATATGTAAATCATTTACCTCCTGATAGGGGGAGAGCCCGAGCCTACCGAACCAGCTTCAAAGCAAACAAAATAAGCACAATCAAAACAAATACAAAAATCAAAAAATAATTACAAATCCTTCACCTGTCTATATGTATACCTTTCTTAATTGTCTTGTCCTCGACCGGACCGGAATCAACCTTGGGACAACATCACGAAAATCGAATTAATACGACAGAAAAAAAACACAATAACTAAAAAAAAGAGACAGAAACAGTACAATAATACCATACCTCTTTCCGTGTCATCGTTGAAGCTGATGGGAGGAAGTCGATGGAAGGGATGAAGCGGACGGGACGAGTCGATGGAAAGGGAATGCGTGAAACCCTCGTTTTTGATTATAAGTATATCAGGCCCGGCCCAATGGACAAATTGATAAGATAATTTAGTAATTTTTGTTAGACAATGTCGCAAATGTTGATTTATATGATTGAGATTTTAAATAAACAAAATTGTCACAGCCAATACCGAAATGTTTATTTATTTTTTAACTAGCTGCCCTTCAGTCGTATAAAAAATTTAGTGCGAAATAGACCTCTATATAATTTTGCATAAAATCAGTGTTATAAATTATTATTATTCATCTCGCAAAAATTAGATAATCTACTCATTTTCAATTATACTATTGAGTTATAAGAAATTAATTAATTTTTTCACTTAACCACCTATGTAAAATTTTTAATTATGAAATAACCACCTTTGTTATTATAAAAACTTATTTTTTTAAAAAAATAGAAAAAGCTAAAAAAAACTTCATATAATATAACATTGTTAGACTTTGGTTCATTTTGAAATTCTATAATTTTTAAAAAGTAAAATAGTTTTTAAAACCTTTTCTTTGATAAAAAAAACTTTATATTAACAAAGGCGGACATTTGTTAATTTGAGACTTTATAGTGTGTTTAAGTGAAAAATTTATTATAGTGATTATTTTGTACAAAACGATATATTAAAATGGTGGTTTTGTGCAATTAATTCTTTAATTTAGGTTCTTTTAAACCTGGTAGTAATCATTTGTGAAATGCTTTTTTATTTTATGGAATTTTGGGATTTAGTTCTTAGTTTATCCTGTTTACTAAATTAATTTGCATATGAAAATATTACTGTACTAACAATTTACTTTTCCTGAGTGCATTCAACCTGAGAACCGTACTCTATCTCATTGACTAATTCGGAAATCAAGTTTCCAACTGTAAATTGAGTACATTGGAGGTTGTTTCTCATTTGCACAGGTATGTTGATTTGGTTGACTCATTGCCCCATGATTGCATGAGTTTTGCAAAATACGACAATTTACCCAAGAAGCACAAGAACAGTCTTGCAGACGGATAGGTTGGAATTTCAGAAGTCCCTACAATGATTAGTAAAGTTGACACTGATAAACAAACCCATATTTTTCTTCTTCATATTTAGACCATGGGTTTGGGAGCTACACAGCAAATCTGTAGGTAAATGAACTATATACTTGCTTAAGTATTGTTGTAAAGGCGTATGGTTACGACATAATTTAAATAAAGATAGATTAGGTGTTGATATTTGTGGGTTCTTGGGATTAAAGATGTCCTTTCAGCAACCAAAGTCGTATGCCGCAAGTCCCTTAAGCTCTGGTCCCATGATTTTGGTGTTCTGGTAGCTGAAACAAATGAAAGCAAAGATGGTTACAGTACGGTTAAATGAAATTAATTTTACAAAATAAGATGAACTTTCAAGTTGTCTAACACACCTTTCCATTGGGAAACTTCCAAAAGGACCATCAGCTGGAATTGTTCCGCAGATGTCATTGTTTGAGACATCACTGCAATGTTCAGTCGAAAAAAGGTATCAGATGGCCGACAATGAAGCAAACGGCAAAATTCATACTGTAATTGTTGACAGTATTATTTCAACTTACAAGCTTTTGAGATTAGTGAGCGTGGTAAGTTCCCTTGGAATAGGACCAGATAGTTTGTTGTCATTCAGGCGCCTGCCACCAACGTAAAGAGACTTGTAATTTAACACCAAGAGTAAAGTTTTAAAGGACTCAGGATCAAGAACCTGAAAACGGAATCCGTATTTACATAAATATGAGTGATTTCAGCTTGCTGAATGATTTTGGAATTTTTCCCTCAAGCTTGTTGTCGTATAGATCCATGCTGATCAGATTCTCCAGCGAACCTAATTCATCGGGAATCTTTCCTCCAATGTTGTTGTTATATAGTTCTCTACACACAGTAAGAGCATTTATAAACCAATGACATGTGTACTCAAGTTCTCCGGCCAGTGTAAAAACAATCAATGACATTATGTAATCCACAAAAGTATCGCACTGGGGTAGTATAATTGTACAACGGAGATCAACAAATGAAAAGAGATACGATGAAATACATACAAGTAATGTAGATGCTTAAGCTCGCCCAACTCAGGTCCCAAAGTTCCAGAGATGTTAGAACTCCCCAAATCCCTGAAAATCAAAATCAGTGGGAATACTCAAGAAATCCTATCCTATTCAACTCCACTCGAACTCATGAATAAGAGAACCCAAAAACTATGTATTCACTTGGAAATCTCAAAACATCCAAAGTTGATTGAAGCCATGCATACAAAACTGATCAACGGAACAACAAAGAACCCCATCAAGGCAACAGAATAAATGCATACTCGCATAGCAGCTTAGTGACGATTGATCAACTAGATAAAAAGTAATAATTGAGGCTACATACAGGCGGACAACGTGGTTGCTGGCATCACAAGTGACATGAAACCAGGTACAAGGATTCACTAAAGTTGGATCCCAACTTTGCAACACATTCTTCGGATCAGTAAGCCTCACCCTAAACCCATACAGTGCATTTCCTGCAAAAACACCAAAATCAATACCGAGCACAATACTCACTTACATATAAACAAAAGCTTTAAATTTAAGCCAACCCCAGATTTAATTTACTTCAAGACTCAAACTTTTATAAAACCTAGAAACAGAAACTCAAACCCCAATCTGGGTTTCTATCCATTAATCTAAACTAACACAAAGCAGCAATCTTTAGAGCTCAAACCCCTAGAAAAAAGATGGAAACTTTAAGGGGTATGTGTACCTTCTGAGTTGCTGGAGTAGGCGAAGGAGCTGGATATGAGGATGGAGAGGAGGAGGAGGCGGAGATCGGAGCAACCCATTGGAGATTGATGGAAATGGAGGATTGATTCTTCTTCCTGTGTATGTGTGTGTCTCTCTCCTCTCTGCTTTGTGAAAGGTTCCAAAATGAGGATAAAGGAAAGTAGGAGTGGGTTCGGTCTCTGAGAAAGTCAAAAAAGTAGGGGATGCAGTTTGGGAGTAGGGCGATAATGAAGTTAATGTGACGTTTGGGGGTCTGAGTGTAATTATTAGAAAGTTCTGGCGCTTTGGATTGGAAGGCTTTTCCCTCTTTCTCTGATTGAAATGAAATGGTTTAGACTTTAGACAAGTGGAATGGTGAATCAAGAGTTATCAGATCTTTTTTTTCCAACAATGAAAACAGGGAACAGTTTTCAAGTAGTTTAGTTACAGAGGAATGCAGTATGTTTAGCAGCATTGTGAACTCTGATTGTAATTCGTAGGAGAGTTTAGAGAGGCGAGAACTTCAGTGTGCGGTGGCTTGCATCTTCTCCTCATTTTCAGCTTTGATCCAAGCAGCCTAAAAAATAGAGAGGATTTTATCAGAAACATGGATTAGGAGAGGAGAGAGATAAAGAGCGATACCGAGGAGGGTTTTAATGACTTGCCTTGTCGCGTTCGAGTCTTGAAATGTGAGGCTTTACTGAATTTCCTAAGCTCAATCCTCCCCAAGCTGCTTGCAACTCCCTTTCCCTTGCTTCCCTGCGTGAAACAGCAGAATGTTTTTGAGGTTCTTCGATGGATTGCGGCTGGACTGAAGACAGCTTTTCTTGCTCCAGCTTGGACTTGTGCTTCACTAATATTTCCCCAAGACCTCCATCATTGGTGGATTCAGCTCGTTTGCGGTTCCCAGGTATGGCCATATTGGCCTCGTCTTCAGATTTGTTGCAGCTGCTCAGTTTTTCCTTCTCTAGTCTAGAGACATGCTTCACTAAGACCTTGTCAAGGCTCTCACAGTCTGCAGCATGATGCGGTGCTTGCTTTTTTTGATGCCTCACTCGGTCATTGCCTGTTGCTGCTATTTGCATTTTCTCCTTTTCCAATCTGTGTACCGGCTTAATCAAAATTTTGTCAAGACTATCTTCACTCTCTCCACAGCCATGCCTATTGGAGTCCAGGTTTTCTTTTTGAAATGCTTTTTTTGCTTGTGCTTCATTTGCTCTGTTGAGTTTCGCATCATGAACTTCTCGTTCAAGCTTTGACATGTGCTTCACCAGGCATTTATCCAAGCTAGGGACTTCTGTAGCATCTTGTTCTTTGTGATGGCCAACTCGACTATATGTTCCACCTGATTTGGATCTGGTCGATTCATATTGGATCCCATGGTTCCTTTTGGCTGCTTCAATTTCCTTCTCAAGCTTCGATGAATGCTTGATTAGTATACTTCCCAAATCAGGAAAAGCCTCAGAACAAGCGGCAGTACAGTTTTTTGAACTAGGTCCTTGTTCATCAGTCGTCTCCATTTTCACATCCTTATCCTTGTTCTTGGCCTTTGCCTCGAGCACCTCTTTTTCAAGTTTAGACATGTGCTTCACGAGAAACTTATCAAGACTAGGAAGCTCAGGATCAGCTGATTTTTTCTTGCTGAGGCTATGTGCAATATCTGCTCCAAATGACGACATTCTTCTAGCAAAGTTGAGAGCTTCATGTTGCTTACTAATTTCTTCTTTAGCCAATGCAGCACTTAAACCACAAGTAGCAACTATAGTCGCAAGTGATGCAAGTTCATCTTCCTGCAAGCATTTAAGCCTCTCTAGCATCATATTTGCCAGCTTCTCCATACTCAGATCTTTAAGGTCTTGCTTCTTTCTGTTTTTCTTTTGCTCAGCAACCTCCTTGACTGAAAGTTGAGCGTCATCATTTTGAAGCCTTTCCTGATCTTTCTGATAGTCTGGATCGAGTTCTGTCGCTGCATCTGTTTCAAGTTCTGGACAAGCATCATGACTGATCTCACAGATGTCGGGATTCTCACTAATCTTCCTTAGAATGTCTTTAAGCTCATTTTCTGTTAAAGAAGCACAACTTGCAAGCCTAGTGAATGCTGTTTTGACAGCTGCAGCAACTTCTTTATCAACTTCAAAAGCAGTTTCAAAGGATGCTGCAACTGCATGGGTGGTGGATCCACCTCCATTGGTGGAAGAAAGCTTAACTTCGCATGACTTTCGAGGGCAATCTGGCATGTCATACATGATGACTCCTAATGCAGTGGCTTCTTCCAACGCTTTAGTTGCATTTTCTTCAGCCTTCAAAACAGTCACTTCTGCTTCTTTGCTTTGTATCCTAGAGACATGGTAAAAATGTAAAATTAGATACGAAACAAAATCGAACTTCTCAATGTTTCCTCCTCGCAAATATTTCACAAATTTCATACCTAGCAGCCCTAAGGATTCGACACCAAGATGCTTCCACTAATGCAGCTTTCCGAGCTTCCATAGCCTTAAGTGCCGCCTCCCTAGCTGCTATTTGCTCTCTCTTCACCCTCGTATAGTGAGGATTAGAGTCACCAAGTGTCTGATCAAGTGTAGAGTTCATGCCAGCTATTTCCTAAAGCAGTCCAGTCCAGTCCAGTCCAAAAAATTTACATTTAGTATCACATAGTTTCCGAAGGATCATTTCTACACATTTAGACACTAACCTGTAGCAGTTTTATTTTCCTTTTCAGATACGGCTCCACCTTACTCCGAGGGAACCATCCCAGAGGAGATACCTTTCTGCGAGGAGGCTTCTTTATATGTAAACTGTTTTTATTGATAGCATTCACTGACGTAGGACTCGTCTCTCTCGATTTCTACAATTCCAAGCAGACGACCAAAAATAGCAATCAGTAAAGTATCATTGCAGCGCAAGCATAATTTGAATTCACAACCAGATGAAAGATTAATCAATGGTGTCGATGCTCAGATCAATCTTTACTTGCATATACATATCAGCATATCAATTTCCGTAAAGAAAGATCAGATTCAAAATCTCATATATCACTCCAAAACTCCGAAACAACAGATTCAAGAGTCAACTATCTGGAGAAAAAGAGCCCTAGGCAACAGATCCAATCAAATCCACTAAAATCCGAAATTCACAAAATCCTAGTTTTCACAAACGCACAAGATTTAACAATTCAAGCCCATATCAACCAATAAAACATCAAATTAAGTAACAGAATTCACCTTTCCAAACGATCTGGGTGCCGATTGAGACTCGTCGCTACCATAGAACGACGGCGACGACTCCGAATCGTCTGCTTCAACAACATTTTCCTTCCGCTTAGGCGACGCGGAGAAGCATCCTAAATCCAAGCAACCAAGATTCAACGCCATGTAGTTCGGATCGAATTGAAATTATGAAACAAAACGGAAACTGTGGTCGGAGAATTTGAAGAAATCGATGAATTGCGGAAAGCGTTGGATGTGAGATTTGTTAGGGTTTGGAAAATGTAGCCGTTGGGGTTATAAAAGGGGCGAAATGTCTGGTTTTCAACGGGTCGAGTTTTTTTACATTAATAATTTTGAAATTTTATTTAATTACACTGGCTAATCAAGTTTTGGTTGACTAAATGAGTGATTTTTAAAAAAAAATTATTTGTTCATAAATCATAGTAGGAGGATTGAATGAATGATTTTTTTTTAAAAAAATTTTGGTTGCACTTAATTTTATGAATGAAAAATGTTAAGAAATCCGTCAGGAAGTAATACACAAAAATATAAAAAAAATTGAATTGGTTTTAAGGGTGCGTTATTTCGAGTTTTTACTTACTTTTTCTAGTGTTGTTGATGCAGTTGTTAAAAATTCATCGGTACGCCTTGTTAGTCAAGATGTTCTATAAAAATAAAACACATTATGGATAATAGATTTATTTACATCTGATATATATATATATATATTACGAAAATCGAATCATATCGAAAAAAGCTATTGTTGTATTTTTATTCAAAAGAACATCAAAATAATACCTCATTTTGCATATTGCTATTTTTTCACTTTTGGAACACATTCAGTAAGAAGTAAGGGCTGTTGATGACTGAAGTTCAACTATTTTAACTTCGCAACAAGGAAGTATAGACAAGCTACTGAAGTAATGGACCTCAGCCCAGTCCAGCCCAAACTGATGTGTCTTGTTAGCGATCCAAGCCTTCCTAACATGGATCAATGGGAGTCTTGCAGTGACGTGAGATGGATCATCAGAAGTCGTCGATTAAAAGTTGTTCTAACGGCCAGGGGAAGGAGGTATAAAACGTAAAGCTCGTGACCTAAGAGAAACATAGTTCACATTCTCGTGCTTCTCTCCCGAAAAAACAAGTTCCAGAAACGGGGAGTGTAGGGTTTGAGCGATTGTGAGAGAATTCTTGAGCTTATAGTATTTTTATATTTTAATTATTATAAAAACAAAACCCTACACCCTTACAAAATCGAAATTACAAAAAAAATACACAACCATTTATTAAAACGGGTCGCCCAAAGCCCTAAGACCAAATACTAAGATGGCCCAATACTATGATGACCATTTTACTAG
>JAWWMW010000439.1:540084-550689 GCA_035048345.1 Echeveria elegans
AGTACAAGAACCTGCGAACGTAGTCTAGGTTCCTCACAGTTTCTAGACTAGTTTTACAACTAACCCCGATCCTGTCAAGCTGGCCAATAGTTCATTTGCAGATTAATGTTCATATGAGGCGCGCAGCTAAAAGATATGCAAGTTAAATAACGAATACGAAATATTCGACTCAAAATCTGATCAGCTAGTCATATGAATGCGGAAACGAAACGTACTCCCATTGTGGCTCGATATCCTTGTTCCATATTCCTCTGCTTGCAGATTGGCAGGTTGAGTTTCTGGCCGCGAACATGAAATTAGAAGATATCGACCATACTGAAACAACAACTCCACCAAGGTGGGATCCTCTCATCAACATGAAAAGACTTCACTCTTTCCTCAGCAGCCGAAGCTAGAATCTTGCCGCTACTTCCTGAACTTTTTGTTAGCTGAAGGGACACTGATCGGTGAAAAAGCCTGATTTTGTTATGGTAAATTTCATACTTTAAATTGTTATATTGATTTTTTTTACCAGATCTTCTAACTTCATACTAAAATAATATTTGCGCGCTCAGAGCAATAGCAATTTCTAAAGGATATAATTCATGAACGACGTCGTTCAAGTGGATCCTTTATTTCTTGGGCTCCAAAATCATGCCGACAATTAAGGCTCAATTGTAACCCCACGGCCCAACTTTTGCAGTAGCTTACACCATCACGCAGTTGTCATGAAGCATCAATTCTGTTAAAAAGTGACGTCATCATTCAACGCAGTCCTCATTCTCGATCCCCACTTTCCTTCCTCAACATTTTCCTTCTTCTCGTTTCAAAATCCCATCTCTCAACGTTCTCATTTTCGCGCTCGATTTTCAAACACCAAGTCGCGTTGTCTTCCGATTTCTGACATCTCCGGACGGTTTGTTTTGGTTTGGTTTTTGTTCGATTTCGTGCTTGTGGCGTCAGCGATGAGTTTCGATTCGTCCCGATCCGGTGGAAAGCAGTTGAAGAGAGGCTCGAATTCGAACCAATCGAGTAGCGGCGGTGGGAAGAGAAGTAAGTCGAATCAGAAAACCCTAGGTATGGCTTGGGGTGCGAACTCTCTTTCATCGGCTTCGCGGTCGTCGTTTCGCGACGCTCCCTTTTCCGACTTCGGCAGGTACGGTTATGGACTTTTACTTTAACATATTCAGTATCTTAGTTTATGTACTGATTGAGTAGTTTTGTAATTATGGGATTTGAAGATTTTGATCTGCTGTCTGCTGTGAATTGCGGGTGTGTAGCTATATGGATGTGAAGAATAGGAAGCTTCAAGATCAGTTTGCCGCCGAAGCATGTAATACTACTACTAGTAGTGAGGCAGAAGCTGGAAAGCGGATATTCCAAGGAGTGTCTATATTTGTTGACGGTTTTACTATTCCTTCTAGCCAGGTTTGCACTTGGTAGTAGAATAACATATCACCTGCACAACTTTCTGTATTGTTAGTTTGGTGTTGATGTAACCGGATAATTGGGTGTCTATTTAGGAACTACGAGCTTACATGTTGAAGCATGGAGGACGTTTTGAGAATTACTTTTCGAGGAATCGTGTTACGCATATAATCTGTAGCAACCTTCCTGACAGTAAAATGAAAAACCTAAGGTTGGTGGTGGTTGATGCGGTTATTACTTTATGAGTTGTGGGTATTTGGTCATTATAAGTACAAGAGTACTTGTAGTGTTAATATAAATGAGAGTTTTGTGTAGGTCTTTTAGCCGTGGCCTTCCGGTGGTGAAGCCAACATGGATCTTGGATTCAGTTGCTGCTGACAAACTCCTCAGTTGTAAGAACGTTTTCAGAGTGATTGTTAACATTGTTTTGCTATACTTGTTTCAGAATTCGTGTTGAATTATTACTCATGGACTGATGCTACTTGTTCATTAATTAGTGTTAGCTTATAAAAGATACAAAAGATTAAGTTCATCGAAGGTTCCCAAATATTAATCAGCATCCTGTTACTTCATTCAGTAGGTGTGCGAGTCTTTTTCACTGCTAACATGTTTGTTATTTGTTTTGCATTGCATCATTAGTCATGATTCAACTATTTGCATTCACAACTATTTTCATCGAGAGAGATCCCACTTCACCAGGAGTTGTTGGTTGCTAGTTTCTTATTCATTTTGATTATATTATTATGGCACAGGGGTCCCATATCAAATTGATCAGCTAACCAGCGCGATCCAAAACCAACCCAAGTTATCTGCTTTCTTCACTTTGAAAAACAACCGAGCTAATGGCAATCAGAATTCTGAAAATGAGGCTGGTTTCTCCAATATACCTGAAATCGAGGAGTCAACAGCAAAATCGGGTCTGCCAAACATGGAAGGTGCATCTGAAACTAGAGAATCAGAAAAGGCAGCAAAGAATTTTGATGAGGGAGTCGAAATGGTGCGAGAGAACTTCAACGGTGATTCAGAAGGATTGACATTGTTCTCTGCTGGGAAACCAGTTGAAAGTGTTCCAGATGCGTTCAATATCACTAATGAAAATGCCAGTGACACGCTTGATGGCACCAGTGATCCTGAAAAGTTATCGTGTGCTATTTACCCTACTGACAATAAAAATTCCGAAGGATCACCATTTCTGTTAATAGAGCCTCCAAAACACGGTCATTCCACTCTCGAGGATCCTAATTTTGTTGAAAATTACTTTAAGGTAAAAGTAAAACGTGTATATGTACTTCATTTGGTGAAAGGCATATGTTTGTACTACTTACGATTGATCATTGAAGTTTCTGATATTCAATAATTATGCTAGAACTCAAGATTGCACTTCATAGGAACATGGAGGACGCGATATCGCAAACGCTTCCCAGGTCGCAATGAGGCTAAAGCTAAGAGTTCAAGTCCCAGTCACTTAACTACTTCTGGGAAGTCTGCGATCATCCATGTGGACATGGTACATTTTTCACATACTTTGGACAGGAAACATCAAAAATATTAAAGATGCTTACTGATGTATGGGTCATAGCTTGTTACATCCTCCGTGATATATTTGTAGGTGATAGTACATTTTTTGCAAGTTTTGTGGTCTTGTTCAACTGATGTTTTCTGTATTGCAATCAGGATTCATTTTTTGTATCAGTCGTCGTCAGAAAGCGTCCTGAGCTGCTGGATAAACCAGTTGCAATATGCCATTCAGACAATCCAAGGGGAACAGCAGAAATATCATCTGCTAATTATCCTGCCAGAGATTTTGGTTTCTTTCAAATGCTACGTCTTTCAGTTATGTTTTTAGATTTTTCATAACTTCAACATCTCTTAGAGTGGAACAATATCCTTGTAGGTATACGAGCAGGAATATTTGTTAGAGATGCTAAGGCCCTTTGCCCTCACCTTGTCATACTACCTTATAATTTTGAAGCGTATCAGGAGGTAGGATTTTCACTCCATCCTTTTTGTGTGTGTGACAGTTGGGACTTATGAGTAATAGCGTTGAATATTTAATCAAGCTCTATGATGTTTAATTCTTCAGGTTGCTGATCAATTTTATACCATCCTGCACCGACACTGTGATAATGTTCAGGTCCGTCCATTAAACATAATTTGGGTTTTCATCTACTCGTTATTATTAAGTACTATGTAATTGGTGCAGGCAGTTAGTTGTGATGAAGCATTCTTGGAGGTTCCATATTCAGCCGATAGTGATCCTGAAATATTAGCTTCATTGATTAGGAAAGAAATATGGGAGACGACAGGATGCACTGCTAGTGTTGGGATCGGGAGTAACATGCTTATTGCACGGCTTGCAACACGAACTGCGAAACCGGACGGGCTGTGCAACATTCGTCCTGAAATGGTAAATACTTTTTGATTGTTTATAATTAATGTGTGCTCATATTAGGTACCTGCCTTTTATTTGTTTCCGTTCCTACTGTTGGTGCTGACTTTTGTAACCGGTGGATAACTCATTTCAAATGCCAGTCAGTCAACCACATTCCAATTTTTTGTGTATTTCAATCTAAATACTTTATAACCTTGTTACTGATTCTGGTCTTCGTATGTTAGGTTGACGAGTACTTACTGAAGTTACCTATCAAGTCACTTCCAGGAATCGGCCGTGTCTTAGAAGAAAAGCTGAAAATACGACATATTCAGACCTGCGGGCAGTTGCGCATGATTTCCAAGGTTAGAGCGGTCATCCTTAATATTCCTTATGCATCAATTATGTTGACTTAATTAATTGAATGCATGAGGGCACTCAGCAGTGGATGTTTTCAGTGAAACATTTAACAAATATTTGGCGTGTCTGTGCTATAACATAATTTCATAAGTTTTGGTTATCCCTTATATTTGGATGTACGTGTTTAATAAAAACTATATTGTCTCAATGTTTTTTTTGTCTCTACGTTATGGACTCCATCATATGTTTCTTTTCAGTTGTAGTGAAGTGACTACTCATCTATTATAATGACCTTAATTTTGCACCAAACAGGAAATATTAAAAAGAGATTTTGGAACAAAGACCGGTGAGGTGCTATGGAATTATAGTCGCGGAGTTGACAATAGACTGGTTGGAAATTTTCAGGTTTGAGTATGACATGGTGATTTTGTATGACATGTTTTTTTGGGAGATTCATGGATTCATCAACTGCAAAAGCGATTTTTCATTAACAGGAGAGCAAGTCTGTTGGGGCAGAAGTGAACTGGGGTGTTCGATTCAGGGAGTTAAAAGATGTAGGTGCAACTCACTGATGAATTGAGTAATAATCATGCATATCATTATTTGTTACTCTCATGATGTGTATATTATTGCAGGCATGTCATTTTCTTGGAGATCTCTGCAGGGAGGTCGCATTACGCTTACAAGGATGTCGAATGCGAGGCCGCACCTTTACCTTGAAGGTGATAAATAAAAAGGCTTTCTTACTGATAATTGTTTACTCTCTCTCTCTCTCTCTCACTCTCTCTTTTACTAATAGCTTAATGCCGAGTCCTTTTATGGTTTTTAATCTTAGATAAAGAAGAGAAAAGGAGATGCCATGGAACCTGCTAAGTACTTAGGTTGTGGTGACTGTGAGAATCTGAGCCACTCAACTACGGTAGTTGAATGCAATATATTTACCACCAATTATTCAGTCTTATGCATGTTCAACCTCGTCTCTTTTTTCTGCGTTCCACCATGTTCTTCTTATATTTATTTGCGTTGTGAAGCCTGAGTGACTTGTGCTTGTCAGGTTCCAGTCGCTACTGATGATGTTGAAGTTATGCAAAGGATAATCAAACAGCTCTTTGGACTTTTTTGCATTGGTACTATGTTGCAGTATTAATTGTTTTGCAGTGAAGAGTGCAGATTGTGTCAAACTCGTTGTATAGACAACATAGTGAGACTGATATGTGTGTAAATTTACAAAGTTAATTATGATTTTGTAGATCTGATACTTTTTATGTTGATTTATTGCTTAAAAACTCAGCGCTCATATATTGGTCATTACAGATGTGAAGGAGATTCGTGGAGTCGGCTTCCATGCCTCTAAGCTCGAAAATGGGGATATGATCAGTCATGGTAGGCCGTTTTATTCTTGGCCCATTGGCTACGTAAATTTACATTTTCTTTATTTTAATGGTTTATTTGAAGGTAATCTCTACTTCTTTTGTTGGTTAGTAGTAAATGAAAAAAGCACCTTGCATTCATGGCTTACCTCTGCCTCAGCCAGTTCTGCCAAGAAAAATGATGGTATGGATAATAGAACCACGGATTGCATAGGTATATTTTTTTCACACACAAAAAATTCCATTGCTTTTTTAGTTATTATAGAGAGTTACTCATGTGGTGGTTATAAGCATCAGCCTCTCAATGAATCAGGTCGCCGTGAACATCAATCAGATGATAATCTGTTCAATGAAGCAGTTTGCAGAAACCAAGCTTTTCAACTCCCACCTTTGTCGCTTGTTGATATGGAAGTTATTAAGAACCTCCCGCCGGAGGTTTTGTCAGAAATGGATAAAATGTATAATGGGCAGTTGTTTGATTTTATTGCAAAGAAGAAAGGTAATAACAGCCTCATTAGTTCACATTCAGTCATATCGGGTTGGTATATCTTAATCCAACAGACTGTCTTTGCTATCAAAAAACTGGCTTGGTTATTTTGCTCTCTTTGCAGGTGTTGAGGGACATAGTCCTGCTGTATCTCCCACGACGTGTATCCACAATGATTTGCCTGTAGATGAGGTAGCATATGTTCTTTGGTCATTATGAATTTAATTGTAGCATGTATTAGACTCATTATAGTTTGACACTCGTGATTCTTCATTTGGGTACAGCCAATCTCAAATCCTATTGTAACTGGATCAAGATCAAACATTGTCACTCCTAATTGTCTTGTTGCTGAGTTCTTGCCAACATCGCTAAGTCAAATAGATCCATTGGTGCTACAAGAACTACCCGAGGATGTAAGAGTTGACATACTAAAAAGTCTTCCTGCACATCGGGATTCCGGCACTGCTGCACATGTTGCTCTGCTTCCCACCACGGATCATCAAGATTCATTACACCTGCCTAACGAGGATCATTCATTTAAAATCGGGGATATGTTACCTAGTGGAAACTTGTGGATGGGAGACCCCCCTAAGTGGGTGGAGAAGTTCAAAAACAACAAGTGCCTAATTTTACGAAAAACTGTGGAGGACTGTGGAACTGGTCCAGTTGGTAAGTTGTCTTTCGTTCTCCAGAAACTGATATCTAGATGCAAAGAGTTTGAGGTTCAGAGTTCCAAAGGATCAGATGAAGTGATCTCTCATTTCTCGGAGCTTCTCCGACACTATATTGATCTAAAAATAGAGCAAGATCTCGAGGAGGTTCATATTTGTTTTCGTCTTCTTAAAAGGTATGTGGCTCTCATATGTTCCATATTATAGCTTTCTGAAGTCTCTATCTGTGATGTAGGTGATACAATACCAACTGGTGTTATTCGTAATTTCATAATGTAGGTGTAGCGAATGCTATACTTGGCATCATTGCATTTTTAATTGGGCTTTCACGTGCGTCAGGTCTGCATCTATTTCAGACGTTTTTCAACAGGTGTACACATCTGTCTTTCCGTATCTTCAGGTCAGTAGTTCCATTTTGAGGATAATCTCATTCTTTGAGCTTGTGACGACTTTTGGAAGTGGTTGCAACTTTTTGTGAATGCTCAATATGCTTTGTCTATTTCATTGGCAACTATGGCATAGTGAAAGCTTTCAGTTATTTGCCCATCTTAAAACTGATTTTTTAGTCATCCATGTTCACTTATTTGATCGAAGAGATACTGGAATTGTTTGTGATGATGGTATATGGTCAACTGATATGACTTGCTTGGTAGGCATGCGTCACTGAAAAATATGGAGGGAAATTACAGATATGATATGCAAGACGAAGTTTCTCTTATGATGACCATTTAGGTAGAGAGCTCCTCCAACTTATATAACGATGTTTTGTTTTTGTTAATGTGTACAATTTTCATGTCTCAGTGAATTTACTGAATAATGAAAACAACGGAAAAGAACAGAAGCACATTGTCCTTTAAATACCTGATAAGTTGTCGCTGTATTCGCTTGCATCAGATTCAATGGCCAAACTTGTTGATCTGCCCTATGTTTTCCAGTCATTCTAGTTTCAGACTCGTGTAATTTTCACATCCCAATAATTTCGAAGTTCTTTTCTTCCGAAGTGCAGGTATGACTAATGATTCCGGAAAGACCTTCCGGATAAGCAAATGATGCCACGGTAATACTAAAACTAATTCATTGAAACATTTTTTGAATATCCTTCTGTTTATCTTTAAACTTACTGTATCTTACTGTGGCTCTGTCTGTGTTTTGGTTGAAGTAATTTTAAGAAAAGCTAAAATATGAAAGCGTGAAATAGTAGATTATCAGTCGGATTCAGGATCAGCTACTGCCGGTGGTACCAATCTACGACTGTCTTAATTTTATACTTATTATTCAGTGATGTTCATTATTTTCAAGGGTCATTGCAACTCATCATATTCTGATCTTTCTGCAATTTATGTGGATTTGAATTTATACTGTGCTTTTGGTTTTAACTTTTAACTGTTAGCTGGATTTCAGGCAGACTGCTAATCTGACTCGAGTAAGCAGATCAGAGTCTTTACGAGCCTATGTGTAATGAACCAGTCATCTGATCATGCTATTTATGGTAAGTTGTACTGCCTTGGAAAATATCCCCGTTGTGGTGTTGCAAAGTCAATATATGTGAATGCATATAGATGTCAAAGCAAGGTATTAGACTACCAAGCTGAACTCACATTGTTGGGTTGGGTGTTGACTATCTGATAGGTCTAAGTCAATCTAATCCAAATCGTAAAATCTCTTTGCTCAGGTGCAGCTTAAATATGATGGGAATTTTTAATTCTGTATCTTCCGCTCTGTAAATTGCCTGTGGCGTTTCTTCTGATACAACCCTCCTTCAACCAGCTAGGGTAAATCAGATGACGGTCAGGTGAGACCGCTCCTGATTAATAGTTTCAACTGCATGTTATTTAATTGTCCTTGTTTGTTTTCTGTACGCTGTAGTAGAAGAAAGGTGTTTTTCATCGTAAATGCGTACTAAATTATAGACAAAAAGGCATATCTTGAAACTTCTGATTCCCATTTTTTCAAATCAAGAATGACTTAATGGTGTGACTGGGTGTCTTACATACTAAGTTTTAGTAAACCAAATGTTTATCCATGAGACAAAACAACATTGAAATTAAATTTGATTAATACTTAGCCGTAAGCATGATGCAGTTAGAATGCATAGATTAGCACATCGAGTCATGCAATAGTACTATATATATATAAGCTGATGTGAAACAAAGTAAGTGACGTCGGCTTTGTTGCAGTGGTGAGCAAGAAATTGTGCTATGTCCGACATACCAGCAGATCAGCATAGATGCACTACCGATCTACTGAAGGAAGTTCCATCCATTTCCCCAAAGTACGTCAATCCACGACTAACTAGTGCTGCTTACAAGAGTAACGACGACGACTTACTCCTTTTAGCTAACCAGCATCTAATAAAGCTTCAATGATATGAACCAACCTGCAATGCGAAAAACTTTGTTTACAAATTTGTATTAAATGAGTGTAGAAAAGGGAGGGTGCGTTCCGATTTGTGAGTCAAATTTTGATGTTGTGAGTATTAAAAATCTCTGATATTAAAATCCTTATAAAAAAAATCCATACAAGGTTTATAGCAAAAATTTACTACTAGAAAGTCCAAAAAAAGTTGAGTGTTTATAAGTTCATGTTAGATGAACATGTAAAGAAATTATTTTGTAGTTTCGTACACTACTTGAGCATCTTTTAATTAAAAAAGAATCCAGATTCAAGTTTTGGTGATTGTTGGGCTTGTGAAAGGCTTGAATTATATTTAATGATGATAATGTACTTGCTATTAATCATCCAACAAAAGGAGTTTAACCTAAGAGTAAAAACATCTAAAATAGATTTGTTGATTGAAAAATCTCATCTGGTATTTACGGATGGTTTATTAGCAAAAACCACCGGTAAAATATAGATTTTTAAAATCGTCACCCGTAAAATACGATATTAGTTAAAACCACCCATAAAATATATTTTTTTAGTAAAAGCCACCCGTTTTACTTTAATAAACTTTAAAAAATCAAAAGAATTATCAAAAATACTTTAAAAAAATTGAAACTTCATAAAACAAATATAAAAAATCCAACCATTTTGTATCACTTTTGATAAATAAATTATGCCTTAAGAATTTTTTGTATAAATTTAATTTGATATTTTAAATATTTACCAAAATGTAGCATACAATTTTATCAAAAATATAACAAAAATGTTTAATTGTTTGCTATTATTGTTTTGAACGTCACTAAATTTTTACAAAATATTTTACTATTTTTTGCTATTTTTATTAAATGTTTAAATAATATATTATGTGAAATTCAAGCGTTGTGAAACAATAATATTTAAAATAACCAAAAAAAATTAAAATTTTTGTTAAAATGCAAACGCATACAAAACACTAATGGTAAACTATTGAACATTTTTTATATTTTTTTATAAATTTTTTGCTACTTTTTTTGTAAACTTTTGAAGTATCAAATTAAATTTATACAAAATTATTCGTAGGGTATAATTTCGTAATAAAAATGCCACTAAATGGTTGGATTTTGCATACTGTTTTATAAAGTTTGGAACTTTTTAAAGTTTTTTGGATAATTCTTTTGATTTTTTAAAGTTAATTAAAGAGAAACGGGTGGCTTTTACTAAAAAAATATTCTTATGGGTGATTTTGACTAATATCGTATTTTACGGGTGGCAAATTAAAAAACCCGTATTTTTTGGGTGGTTTCTGCTAATAAACCCTTTCACAAAACCACTCGCTTAGTTAAATGCTACACAAAGATAAAGTTCGCAATCAACCACGACCAATGCGTAATGTTGTATAAAAGTTGTGCTATTCTATCGGTGTGATAGAAGTTTTACCGAGGTGCACTTATAGGTCTAGCTATAAGTCGTGTTACAGCGGAATGTATAACTAAATATATGTAACACGATATTTGTTAACCCACTTCGGCCTTCCTGCCTACGTGTGGAGAGCCTTGCTCAGATTGATAAACTCTTGTT
>JAWWMW010000440.1:7211-17220 GCA_035048345.1 Echeveria elegans
GACCACGTGATCGCAAACGGGACGGTAAAAAATTTTGAGAAATTTTGGCACCAAACATAGCGTCCATTAAACAATATGCGACCACGTGGTCGCAAAACAGCGACCATAACATTATGGTCACTAAGTTGTGGTCGCTAATGCGGCAGTTTGGTGTAGTGACTTGTTCCTCGCCAATAGAAGACTTGCAGCCTTGAAAGAAGCACCAGAATGGATGAGCTCCCGAGCCTTAACTGCTTCATAAATCTTCGCACCGCGGTGAGCCGAGTATTTAGCCATTGAAGGACCAAGAAGTGCGTCGGGAAGGTCGTGATGAGTACGGAAGTAATGAGTTACCCATCCATACAAGTAGTGAGCCGGGAACATCGAAGCTGAAACTAAAGGTCTTTTCGCGTTCACCAGCTTGTTCAGACCATGATAAATGCTGGCAAGGACAGGCGCGGCCATACTGAATCTCTCACCATTCGCCATGCGTGCAGCAACCTCAAAAGTGTCTGGCTGAATCAATCTCAAGTCATTTTCCGACAACGCAAAAACACACAGCCAGCAGGATAGGTATGCGGCCAAATAAGTGCTCTTCTGCTCTGAGGCATCTACAATCCGAAGTTGTCTGAAGACCTCCACTTCTTCAGGCGTTCAGCTCAGTGATGGAAGAGAAATCTCGCAAGAAGGGTTGTGCGTGCTCTTCGAACGGACATTGGCTTCTCTAGGTCTTTCCAGGGAAGCACACCATAATACTTCTCTCGCCGGCTCTTGCACCAAAATTGGATTCACTGCATGGCCGAAACACCTTCTTCGGAAGCACACTGGTCTTTAAGGGAGCAATAAACGCCAAGCAAGTGCCCAAACGCTCGGGGAATTAGCCTCTTGTTATTCTTGTCACGAGCATTTAGCGCAGCAGTATCAGGCATAATTTCGTCGTATAAATGGCTTGATACAGATAGTCCACCAAGTCTCTCGAGGTCCCAAAGCGAGATTGACCACTCCCCGGCTTCCGTGTGCACCGTATTAGTCTTTGGACACCAACTCTCGCAGTAAGCACGCATCACATTGGGATCATGGTATATGAGTATAGGAAGGCATACACCGTATCATGGAGGTTGGCAGACTTCAAGCGAGTGGCGCAACGAGGAATGACATCCTCCGTCCATTCCCTGTATGAAGGAAGAGGCGTGATGTGTCCAAGAAACTTCAATAGCTTCGTATCTCATCGTGCACCTTTGTGAATAATCTCGCGTCCAAAAAGGAAAGGGCGGTGCAAGCCGGACTCCTCCTCCACTGAAGCCTGTCCAGACTAGCAGTCATCTCCTTTGGAAAGCCTATTCATGTGGCACTCGCACGTAGTTTGGAGTAGGACGTATCATCGAAGGAAGGACTCGAAACTTGTGTTTTGCATCTTCCGTCTTGACTTGTGGATCAGGCACAACGCAAAGATACAACTTCTTGCCATCACAATAGTCTCTGAAGTGCACCATCTAAAAAAAGCGTATCAAGTGTTAGTAAAAAAAAACTATACCAAAAAAAATGGCGCTGGCGTGGCTGATGATGGGGTACTGACGTGGCTGATGTTGTGGCACTGACATGGCTGATGATGTGGCGCTGACGTGACTGATGATGTGGCAAAAAACGAAATTACAAAAAAAAGCACAAAATGGCGTCGTTGCAGTTACCTTCTCCAAACCGCAAGGCGCGACGATGCGGACGTCAGGCGTGGCTTTTGACGACGGGGGCGAGCTTTGGTGACGGAACAGAAGACGAGGCAGAGTAGCACCGACCGGAGCAGACAGAGCCGCGACGATGAATGATTGATGATGGTGATGCGCGGTTGGAGTGGACGACTTTCGACGGCACAGCTCTGCTTCAAGAGGCTTCGGGCTTCGATTGGCGTAGTGATGCGGTCGGGCAGAGCTTCGAGCGGTCGACAAAGCTTCGTGCGGCATGGGTGTCGAAGAAACCAACGACCGGACCGACGGACGCCTGGCTGGGCAAGCTTCGGCTGAGTCGGAATGAATGATGAGCGAGGTTTCGAACGACGCAGAATGAGCTGTTGACAGCTGCGGCGGTAGTTCTGGTCCAGCAAAGCTCGGAGCAGCAATGCTTCGGACGGAGATGATGTGCAGCTTTGGGTCGCTTCGGACTTCGACTAACGAGGCTTTGCACAACCGGGAAGAGCTTCAAATAGCCTCAAACACCAGCACTGAATAGAGATGGAAATGAAACAGATGGCTACATTTGGTAAGCTTCAGGCGAGGGTGATGGATGCATAAACGTGGATGAGAGCATAAAGTTTTATAGTAAAAAAAAGAGGAAGACGAAGGATGCAGGTGAGTGAGGGGCAGTGAATGCAGAAATAATGGGAAGAATTAAGGATGGTATATTAAGCAAGAATTGAAAATTATATGAAGAAGAGTGATTATGAAGAAAACCCAACAATCAAGTGAGTCAAGATGATGATGAACAGTGCCGAAGAAAAATAAATTTAAAAAAAAATACGAGAATGCATGCATGTGCCATGCATGTACAATAATAACAAATGCAGGCATTCATATGTTTGCATGTAAAAAGGAACAATGTGAAGGCATGCATGTGTCATGCAATATTCACTTATCAAGAAATTTTATTTTGGAATTCGGACAGCATAAAAGTCTGGTTCTGAAGTCCAAGCAAGTCGCCTTTCGCCAAGTTGGATAACGACAGAAGGATGCACATATACAAATGAGACAGGAGGACTCAACAAATAAATGACGTGGATGATTTTATGAGAAGTTGGACGTTCACACGACTCTCAAGTCAAGGGTTCATGACCTCGTCGCACTCAAACATTAGAAAAATAGTGTCGCGCAACACGGTCATGAGGGGGCAATTTGTAGGCATTAAAAATTTATTTTATGCTCTCAAGTCAAGGGCTCATGACCTCGTCGCACTCAAACACTGGAAAAATAGTGTCGCGCAACACGGTCATGAGGGGGTAATTTGTAGGCATTAAAAATTTATTTTATGATGCAAAAGAATTTAAATTAATTATTTTGAATTAAATACAAATTGTAATTTAATTTAAATAAAATAAAATTTGGGCTGGTCAGATAAATTAAAGAAATTTTGGGTCGAAGAAAGAAGTTTTGAGCCAAAAAACACTTATTGGGCCAGTCCACACTCAAGTTCAGTACGAAGCCCAAAGTCGGCCCGTGAAGGAAGCCCAAAGTCGGCCCATGAAGGAAGCCCAAAGTCGGCCCATGGAGGAAGTCCATCTCGATTTCTCTATAAATAGAGAGCTATAGGTTCATTCTCATGGATTCAGAAGCGTTGACAACTTCAGAAGAATCCAGGGAGGAGAGAAAGCATTCTGAGCCAAGCCGTCCACCACATCCAGCAGTCAACAAGTGCGCTACATCCAGCACCGCCTGCTAGGAGAGAAGCCATCAGACAATTCTCCTCCAACACACAAGTCAACAATGTCGGACAAGATCAAGTCATCGAGACCCTTGCCGACGTCAACGTCAAGTCAACAACAACAATTCGTCGTAGAATCAGAGGACAAATAGAGATTGTACAAACGCAACTTGCAAAAGCAACAAAAATACAAGAATCATTTGTATCCTCTATTTTATATTCATTTATAAAATTTTGAACGTTACAAATTTTGGTGAACCCTACATGAAACTCTCTACCTCTCATCTCTACAACACAAAGGAAGTCAAGTCTGCTCAGCCAACCAGTCCTACCACACCAAAATAATCCTACGCAGTCGTCGTAGCTCAACAAACTGTTGCAGCCGATGTGCCACACTCTGGTGTTTGCCCAAGAGCAATGGCGAAGAAGATGACTGTAAACGCAGCTGCCGCCAGCCTTCGCGATGCCAAGGTGCCAACAAAGCAACGCACATACACCGTTTCTTCCATCATTGCGGCAGCCGAAGCCATTATTACTTCAAACTCGTCCAAGCACCAGGAAAACGCTCAAGTGGCAAAAATACTTTCGCCAAACATGAAGGTGGCCTCTCCAAAGATGATTGAGGTGTCCAAACCCAACTATGAGGCTTCTGTCCTTAACGTGGGTATTTCAACCATAAAAGAACAAATGCATGAAATGAGGAAGATGCTTGAGCAAGTCCTGAAGGACAATGAAGAGAAAAACAAGAGGATAGAAGTCTTCAGAGGGAAGTGGTCAGTCTTGGCAAATAAAAAGGTGACGAAATCGCTCAAGTGGTCACACCAGAAGATGGCAACAATGACAAAATAGACTCTGCGGAGATCGTCAAGGTTGAGGACCTGGCATGCAATAAGAACCAGCTGGAAGTGCTGATAGCAAATACAGTCAAAAGTCAGCTGACCGGTAGCTCGTCCGGAGGTGCACGATACACCAAACCCTACAGCAAGCAGGTTGACAATCTGCGCATGCCACAAGGGTATCAACCTCCCAAGTTCCAGCAATTTGACAGCAAGAGGAATCCCAAGCAACATGTGGCCCACTTCGTGGAAACATGTAACAACGCCGGCACAGAAGGGGATCTGCTGGTAAAGCAGTTTGTCCGATCTCTGAAGGGAATTGCATTCGACTGGTATACAGACTTGGATGCAAAGTCAATCGACAGCTGGGGGAGATGGAGGATGAGTTCTTCAACCGGTTCTATAGCACAAGGCGTGTCGTCGGCATGAGTGAATGGAAGCGGAATCAGTGGTCGACTACATCAACCGGTGGCAAACACTGTGCCTGGAGTGTAAAGACCGGATCAGCGAAACCTCAGCCGTAAAAATGTGCATCAACGACATGAACTGGGAGTTGTTGTACATCCTCAAAGGAAACAAACCCAAAAGCTTCAAAGAGCTGGCCACGCGCGCCCACGATATGGAGATAACTGTGAGGAGGCATAAACACACATCTTCTTCAAAAGCGTTTCGCAAAATGGAGCATGAAGAAATCGACAAAGTCACTCGATGCTTTCCTGAAGAGGCCATGATTGTCTCGACCAACAATGCTTTTCAAAAAGGGATAGCCGCCAGAGACTTTGAACACACCAGGCCACTTTGAAGGAGCTGCAAGCGAAAAAGTACCCCTTCCCCGACTCGGATCTCTCAGGCATGCTAGATGACTTACTAAAGAAAGGAGTCATCAAGCTACCAGAGGCTAAACGCCCAGACGAGGTCAACCAGACGAACAATCCCAAGTATTGTCGCTACCACAGATTAGTCGGCCACAATCTTGAAAACTGCATAACCCTCAAGGAGTTCATCATGAGGCTAGTCCAAGAAGGAAGAATCGTGCTAGATGGTGATGATACGGTAGAAACAAATTACGCCATTATAACAACCTGCAACAATCCATTCCTGAAGTCATATGAAGGGTGTGGGCAAATGATCCAGTTTGGCAATCTTCCACCAGTAGAAGTTTGGATGCAAAAGCCATTAAATTTTCCCAAATCAACAATTCATGATCCGCACGATGCACCACAAAATAGTCAAGAAGCAGGCAATGTTGAAGGATAGACTATGGTAGCTCGAAAACAGCTAAGAAAACAAAAGAGACATCAAGTACAAACTGTTCCTCGTAAAAGAAAACGCTTGGGGTAACACGAAACCAAAACACTCTAAAGGAAAGAAAAAAGCAAACGCAACATTAGTGGCGACAAAGAAAGACAAAGAAGTGGCTGAGACACTTATTGAAATTTTAGCCATTAAAATGTCACAATTGCAAATCCTTCAAGGAATTGCTAAAGCATCAAGTGCACAGCCACACCCATTGACAAAAAGGCTGGCAACCAAACCAATGGCGCAGAGGCTGGGTAAATTCAAGAATTGAAATCAAAACGCTCCTGAGCAAGAGCATAAACTGCCCGTCACGCTCCTGAGCAAGAGCATAAACTGCCCATAACGCTCCTGAGCAAGAGGATAAACTGCCCACCACGCTCCTGAGCAAGAGCATAAACTACTCGCCACGCTCCTGACAAAAGTGCAGCCACCACCAAACAAATCAAACTCATAAGCAAGAGGATAAAATGCAAGCAAATCAATCTCCTAAGCAAGAGGATAAAAGACAAGCAAATCAATCTCCTAAGCAAGAGGATAAAAAGCAAATCAAAACCAAAAAAATGTATACTCCTAGCCCGCAAAAGTATAAACTGTGAACGGCAAAACAAAAACAAAAGAAATTGGTGTATGGAGTTGAAAAAAAATAAATAAATAAAAAATTTGGTGTATGGAGTTGGAAAAAAAAGAAAAAAATTCAGAAGCAAAAAAAAGAAAAAAGAAAAAAAAACAACAAGAGAAAAAAAAGAAATGAAAAAAAAACTGCGGCTCTGACACCGACGACTGAGGCAGCAACAGCTGTTACATCGATGGCTGAGACAGCAACAGCTCTGACAGCTTCGACGGCTGGCGGCTGAGCAAATGCGGTTGTGCAACGGTGGCTGTGCAAATACGGCTGAGTAAAGGCGGTTTGTGCAAAGGCGGTGGTGCAAATGCGGCTGTGCAACGGTGGCTGTGCAAAGGCGGCTGAGCAAAGGCGGCTGTGTAAAGGCGGCTGTGCAAGTACGGTGGTGCAATGGCAGCGGTGTGAAGCCGGCTGAACGAAAGTTTGCTGAGAAAGGCGACTTAGGTCACCTTTTGCGCAGTGGCTCGTGCTACTCCATTCCATCAAAGAGCAGCAAGCAATCATGTCAAAGAAAGTAGCCACGTGGAGAGAGCTTTGGGCGACATCCATGCAGGTCGGTGACTTCAGCAAGCTGTCACCTCCTGCCACTCCCGAGCTGGCGCGTCTCCAACAGCAGACGAATTGAGGCAGACGAAAGCTGGGTAGGCCCATGGCAAAAGCAGAGCAAAAGACGATCGGCTGTGCACACGGACTTCGGATGACAGCAGTAGCTCTCGAACGGTGTGGCAGGGGCACAACAGCAGCAGCTTGCAGACAGGCGACCGTTGCAGCAATAAAGCTGGGTCAATGAGCATGTTAAGAAGACGACTCCGACGAATGACGTTGACACTGTTCCCGAATGACAATTGCACTGTTCGGAGAATGGCGTTGACACTGTTCGAATGAGCGAAGAAGGTTGTGCAAGGTGGCTGAGCATAGTGGTTGTGTCTTTCTTCAATCCTTACAGCAAGTCGACCCGTCAAAAAGGCGTCAAAGTCAAGCAGGCATGTCACTCCAAGCAGGCACCATCCGGCAGCGAGCAGGCCCGTCAAAAAGACGCCTTCAGTTTTCTTGCACGTCGGTCCAAGCAAGCCCTTCGCGGCGCGTCAAAGCTGGCAAACGCATCTGAATTCTAAGCAGCAGCCATCTCTCCACGAGTTAATAGCATCATCCGGCCGACACTCCAAGCTTCATCCACATGTGCTCCATGCAACAGATTTAAGAGGTCGAGCAAGCACGTCACTCCACCAAGCATGTCAAAAGCAACAGGTGCCTCATCCGTCAAAATCAAGCACACAGATCAAAAGCAAGCAGGAGCACATCAAGCAAGAAGGTGCATCAAGGACGGCCGTCGGCGCTAAAATCATGCAAGCACGTCGAAAGGCGCCCATCAAGCAACCACGTCAAAAGAGCAGCCATCTCTCCACGTGTGAAGAGCATCATCCAGCCATCCCATTCAAAGCAGGCACGTCTCAAACCCAGTCATCGCTCCACAAGGCCTCAAGCACGTACCTCCACCTCAAGAACGGTCGCCATTCCTCCGAGCAAGCACCTTGAGCCAAGCAAGCACAACTCCTCGAAGCAGAGCACCTCCCCTCAAAGTCGAGCAGCCTGTGCACACTCAGTCAACATGAGGATGTAAGCCATAAAGAACAATTAATAGTAAAAACAATATAAGTCGTTAATACAAAACAATTGGGCAGCTTGACCTAGTCGTCTTAGAAGGCACGCCGAATACACATAAATGTCCGATTGAAATGAAACATAGTTTGTTAAAAAGAGGACTCAAAGATCTACAACTTATCTTTTTCATGAAATCCAAACTCAAAAGTTAAGAGTACCAAAACAGCAGCGGAAGACAAAGCAGCTACACTGTTCGTTTCGATTCTCTAGACCTTTCAAAGTGTGCCAGCCTCTAGAAGAAGCATCAGTGATCCGATTGAAACGAAACAAAATGCATTGGAAACTGATTTAAAACCCTACAACTTTTATGTTTACTTCAAAAATTGATTCGGAAGTTAAAGAGGCAAAAAACAGCAAACAGCGCGGCAAGCAGCGGGCGCGACGCCTGATGGGAGCAGTTTCGATTTTCTGGACCTTTCAAACTTCGCAAGCCTCTAGAAAAATCATCGGGGATCCGATTGAGACGAAACAAAATGCATTGGAAAGCTGACTCAAAACCCTACAACGTTTATGCTTACCTCGAAAATTGATTGGAACGTTAAGAAGGCTGAAAACAACAAACAGCAGGCAGCAGCTGAGGGCGCAGGAAGGCAGTTTGGGCAAAAAGGATGGAGCTTTGTTAAACTATATATAGCTTACAAAAAAAATGTTTCACAAAATCAAGTTAAATGCTATGATTATGGCTAAAGTAAATGGCATAATTCTTCATAAAGAGAAGAGTTCAAAGGTCACTTTTACAAATGAAAGGTTTTGGTGAAGAATTATGGCAATAAATAAAGAAGAATGTTTAATTCTGAAATGATTAAAGAAGTTTCAATGTGGAATGATGTCATTGCATGAAGTCGAAGACAATTAAAAGAGGGTGAAGTGACTCGGATGTGCATGCATGAAGAAACACATGACACACATACCATGCAAAATTCATCTATATTCCAAAAAAAGGGTTTTCTCACCTGATTGAAAATTCTCATTTTGGAGTTCGGACATCATAAAAGTCTGGGTCTGAAGTACAAGCAAGTCATCTTTTGCCAAGTTGGATAACGACAGAAGGACATATACACACCATTTTAAGTCAGCCGCCAAATCGGACAATGACATAATGATTCAACAAACAAATGACGTGGATAATCTTATGAGAAGTCTGACGTTCACACGAAAGTCAAATCAAATACTCATGATCTCGTCGCATTAAAACACCGAAGATAGTGTCGCGCAACACGATCATGGACCAGACCGGGGCAATTTGTAGGCATCAAAATTTTATTTTATGCCGAAAATAAACATAAATTAATTATTTTGAATTAATACAAAATTTTAATTCAATTTAATTAATTTAATAGCATATGGACCAGACCGGGGTTAAAGGAAAATATGGATTAAAGAAGCTTATTGGGTCAGTTAACTTTTAAGCCAAAAGACAAATCCGGCCCAAGAAGACAAGCCCGGCCCAAGAAGGCCCAAACTTGTTGGGCAAATAGAATGAAGCCCAATAGAGGTCCAAGCCCATACCTCTTAAACTCTATAAATAGAGTGGTTGGATTCTTATTTGTG
This sequence comes from Echeveria elegans, assembly GCA_035048345.1. NCBI lineage: Eukaryota > Viridiplantae > Streptophyta > Magnoliopsida > Saxifragales > Crassulaceae > Echeveria > Echeveria elegans. Next base: position 16,569 of record JAWWMW010000440.1, read on the forward strand.
GATATCATCATCATATTATCAACATCATATTTTTGGAGAGAAGCTCAAGAGAATGAGAAGGATGAGAGGGAGTCAGCCACCGCGGCTCAGCCGCCGGAGCCTCGCCGGAATCACTCCCGGAGCTGCCGTCAGCGTCACAACACCGCCGCCGTCAACATCAACACAAACTCAGTCATGTATTGACGGGACCAAGTCACAAAGACCCCGCTGACGTCAAAGAACATCAAAGAATTTTCAAATTCAGAATAAGAGAGCTCTGAGTCAAGCCTTCCGCCTTCATGCAATCAACAAGTGCGCCTCATCCAGCACCGTCTGCTAGAAAAGGAGCCATCAGACGACTCTCATTCAAACACAAACTTCATAACGTCTAGGCGGGAACAAGTCATCAAGACTCTTGCCGGCGTCAAACACAAACTCCACAACGTCCAAACGGGAACAAGTCATCAAGACTCTCGTCGACGTCAAACATCAACTCAACAATGTCGAAGTGAGATTAAGTCATCTAGACCCTCACCGACGTCGAACTAACAAGTCAACAACTTCTGACGAGAACAAGTCATCAAGACACTCGTCAACGTCAAACAAAACTCAACAACGTCCAGGTGGGATCAAGTCATTAAGACCCTCGCCGACGTCAAACACAAGTAACGTT